>FIZR01001553.1:0-42614 GCA_900060175.1 Ferrisia virgata
AAAAAAAAAAAAATAAAAAAAAAAAAAAAAAAAAAAAAAACGAGAAAATTTTTATTATTGAGGATTTTTGCACAACTCCCCAATGCGAAGAAAAATTGTTCGCTGCAAAATTTGCCTATCTTCAAAATTGAGGATATGCTTTGTGTATGAAAGTTTCATAAACCCTACCTGATATTTTATTCCAGTCTTTCTGAATTAGAATTGGTATACTTTATTTTTACTGCTAATAAGACTGAATAAAAAGGAAATCATAATTCGCATTCAAAACAGTCCTTTTAGTTTTGAAGATGGGCAATTTTTGCAGAGAAAATTTTTTTGCTCGCTTTTAAGCGTTGGGCAAGAATTCTTCATCACTAATCACAAAAAATATTTCTAAAAATTTTTTTATTTTTTTGAACCACTATCCCTTCAAGTTTTGAGTTAGGCAACTTGTCTACCCTCTCTCCACTTACGAGACACACTCACTACCACCTTCGTACCTACTAACTTCTACCGCTCCTCTTTGAAAAGTCACTATTAACCCCACCTCACTGATTCAAACTGGGAAAAAAATTAATTCGTCGATTTCCACATTTACATTTCTCTTCTCATTCCTTCACTACTCAATGAATCGCGTCTCCTTTCACAATAGATTATTTTGAAAATGACGAATAATTTTTCTTTTCGTTGTTCTTACGACAACACGATGACGACGTCAACAATCGCTCGTTGCTAGAAACTGATATTGGAATGTATTTACGGCAAACAGTACAGGCAACTTTATTAACGTTAACGCCTTGAAGAGCAGACAACCTTACGCAGTCACTTTCGTATAAATTTCGCTTTCGATCAACTGTCACCCAAAGTGACAACTTCACTGGTATAATAATAGAGTTATCAAATATGGCGATGAATGTCAATTCAGATGCTAATATGTTACAACAGACGATCCTACTCAGAAAATATGGAGTATACACGACTATGATGTCATTATCATAGGTTCTTAAACGTACATGTCAGATGAGAAAATTAGTAATGGTATCGTTCTTGCAGTAAATGAATGTTCCAAGGAATACGAAAGTCACTTTGAAAATAACTTCAAGGTAAAAGATGAAGTGAACCCCGAAGTTTGGTCGAATAAAGTAAAATCGGTCTTTGAAGTTTTGTAAAATAATAGAAAAATCATTTTATAACATTTCATACGCATTCAAAATTTAATTGGACAAATGAAAAGTTGAAAAAAATGCCAGGCGGCTTTGAAGAAATCAGTTTAATTCATAAGGATTCGTACCTACCATAGTTTGAAATTACACATATTTTCTGAAGAAAATTAAATTCGTTCACGATTGAATGAATCATTCGAAAACCATTCAAATCGAATCAGTGGACACACTCATTAGAAAAGAAAAGAAAGTCGTTCGCGATAGAATGAATTATTCAAGAATGACAATAAAGCATAGAAATTCTGTACTGATTATCAACTTGAGAAATCGTTCGTGAACGGATGAATCATTTTCAACTCAAATCAGTAAAGAACGATGAGGTAAAAAACACCTAGAAAAGAATTTTCGTCAGCGTTTAATATTTGGGAAGAAATGGCGAATCGTTCGCGAACGAACGAATGAATCATTAAACGCCCAGAGAAAAATCAATTCAAATCTAATTAGAATATTTCAATGCACAAGGAATTTTCCCGAACATTAGATATTTGAGTGGAAGTAACAAATCGTTCGCGAACGAATGAATCATTCATTCGTTCGTTCGTATTGCAGTTGAATCAAGCCCATTCAAAAATGATTAGAAATTCTAAAATAATTTCTTCAAGAAAAATGATCACAAATTAATTTTTACAAACAATGAATTTTTCGTTCTTGAACGATTTGTTCATGAATGGTGACTCACTTGCAGAAAATAATGAATCAGTTGGTAATAAAGTGAACAGAAACGATAAGAACTGAACTGAAATATTCGTAATTTTCAATTCTTGAATTATTTACGAACGATTTATGTTGAATGAATCAATTCAGTTGGAAACAATTTGAATACAATTATTACAAAAAAGAAATCATTGAATGAGGCACATTGCATTTATTTTCAAAACGTTTTTTAAGCATCTGAAAACAGATTAAATATTTCGTTCGCGAATGATTTGCTTGAAAATGACAATAATTATTCATAAGCAACCTTATCGATAGTGAATTTAACTATTCAGAGATCGTATCCAGGAAATCTATCAATTGGAAATATTTCTAAACCTGCCATTCATAAGTTGAGATTTTTTCATTCGTTCGAGAACGATTCACTTTGAAAATAACAATTCGTTCGTAACTAAATCAGTGTAGGAGGTGAAGAATAAAATGATAACGTGTCCAAAAAATAAACACCGTCGACTTTGTTTACCCATCTTAATAAAAAAATGTACCGTTATTTCGTTCGCAAACGATTTCTTGGGATGGAACGAATCATATACTGACAAATACTCATTCGCATATTTGATCTCAGCACAGCAGCAATGAAAGCATACCCTTTAAATTGATAAAAAATAATTTTCCAATCTACTCCAATGAAAAAAAAGACACATCGTTCGCGAGTGATTCGTCCGAAACACAACGAGTCATTCATGAATGTTCAGAAAACTGACAGTATAAACTTTAAAACGACGATTCGATCGAAATACTTTTCTGACTTCAATTTATGAGATTTGTCACTAGAGGAAAAAATTGGAATCTTTCGTTCGCGAACGATTCATTCAAATATTTGCTCATTCATGAGAATGCGAATCATTTTTCAGTTAAATTGCTCAAAAGTGAATTAAAAACTGTCTCATTGATCATAATCACTTCTATTATGCTTCTTGGACGTTTTCGTTCGCGAACGATTCTGTCAAATTATTGCTCATTTATTAGTGCACGATTCATTTTTCAGTCAAATTGTTCAAAAATGAATGAAAGAATGTCTCATTGATCAGAATTACATCTACCAAACTCCTTATAAGTTTTCGTTCGCGAACGATTCCCTTAAATAATTGTTCATTTGCGAGTTCACAAATCATTTTTCAGCCCAATTCTTTAAGAGCAGATGTAGAGGTGGCTCACTGATCCGAGCTACGTCTACCATAATTCTCAAACACTTTCGTTCGCGAACGATTCATTCAAACAATCTACGATTTACGAAAATATAATTGTTTTTTCACCTAAATTGTTCAATAATATTTGAAAAATGACTGTTTGTTTGTTCCTAATTGCTTCCAGCTTCTACCATAATTCGCAGAAAAATTCATCGTTTGCGAATGATTCGTTCGAAAGTCAAACCGATTAAATTATTAGGTTTGATAAGATTGACCAAGTCATTTTTTACGAATAAAATCATCAATTGAATAGAGAACATTTTTCAAATAGGTAAGGTACACATAAAATCCGAACAGATTCGAACTCCAGCTCCCCCCTTCCCCCTACTCTTCCCACTCAGGTCGTACAATATATACGAACAAATTCAAACTATCTCAAAACGATCATTTATCATCGTTTTAAATTGTCGTCGTTTACACAACGGCACGGCGCAGCGTGGTGCGGCGCGGCGCTTCGGTTACCTTTTCGTCGACAATATTCTCGGCGTAATAAAACACCCTTAACCGCCTTTATTTATACGCAGATAAATAAACGCGATAAAGGTACGAAAGAATATAATTAACCTTGTATAACAAATCGTTTTCACCAGAAAGCACCTTGCCACCTTATTCACCCTTGTGAAACGCGCGGAAAATTCCAGATAAAATATTAAATTAAGAAAAGTACATAAAAAACGATAAAATCGAGCTGTTTTTCCTCAGCTTTTTATTTTTCTTGCCTGTTCCAATGAATAGGGTTACACTAAGGGGCTCGAGTTCGGAGACCACCTCGCGCCTATCAACCCACCCCTACCCTAACCGGCGAAAATTCTTATTATCTATAAATAATGACGTAATAAAAAATGGCCAAAGTTTTTAGCCCCGATGATGACGGTGGTAGTGGCGCAGATACTGTTTTGTAAGTAACTAAGTAGGTAGGTAAGGTAAAAGGTATCCGTAGTGTAGTATCTTTCGGTCGTACTATACGTATAGCGCTTTAAAAAGGCGTGTTAGTTTCGACTCATAAATAAGATACCAGACAGGTAATAGTTAAAAGCAAATACAATAGGATAAAGGAACAATTAATTTCGAAGCGAACCCGAAATTAGATAATGGATGTTTTCGAGCACGACGATACGGGTAAGAAAACGTGTTACCATTCACGTGTTTGCACCATCCAGACCCCCTCGTACATAATTCTCTGAAACCCCTTTCTTTTCTGTACTACAATTATTTCGAACGAAATACTCCTCGTACTTGTAAAGAACAGAAAAAAATAAAAATAAAATCGTGAGACGCGATTATTTTATCTCGCGAAGGAAAGAAATGGTATCTTATTTTGCTCGAAGTAAAGATGCATATTTGGTTTAAATTGTGTAAAAATCGGGTACGGGACTCGGCTGAGATTTTCAAATTGTCCAGTAAGAAATGCGGATTTAAGGACTAAAAAATGGCTAGAAAAATTTTCACCCCTCTGCCCCTTAATTTTTACAATATGTAAGTCAAGTTGCTGAGTTTTTGTTTACTTATTTATTCGAGTAAATTTGAATTAATTCTCTCACTACTTTTCTCTTTGAAAATAGAATTAAGAAAATACATATATTAGAATTGACCACTTATGGAATAAAAAAAAGAAGCACTCTAGGATGTTTTTTCATTGGACACTAGTAAGGGGTACAGGTAGATATTGGAGTGAATAAATGAAACCCCCAAAAAGCACCTATATATTAAATCTGTATACCAAATTTCAACTCGCTAGATTAAGTTGGAGGGGAGTTATGCGAGGAACAAGCTCCTCCCAAAAGACACATCTAGAACCTCTTTGAAATGTATATACCAAATTTAAACGTTTTAGCAGCTCAATTTGGAGGGGTATTATACGAGGAACAAACTCAAAACATAAGAAACCCCTCAACTCCCAACCACATAAGTCGAAATCCTCACAAGGAACATTTATGGCCCTTACCAAGTTTATATGCCAAATTTCAATTTCCTAGCTTAATTTGGATGGATAGACAGGGAAGGAACAGCCTTTTTCGAGATCAAAAATGAGGAAAACCCTCATATCTCCCTTCCCAATTGACCTAGGAGGCTGATTTTCGGATACTTTATGCAACTTTGGATTGTCTATTGATTGGCTTAGAAAAGAACAATTTTTTGGATTTTAGCGTCTTAGCACCGCCTCCTACAAATTTGGGCATAACTGAATTTCGATCCGACGTCATCCAAATTTTCGAACATCAAATACCCTATCAATTTTAGCCTATTTCCCAAATTTGATCGATTTTGGTCCACATCTAGCTGAGAAAAGAATTTTTAGTTTTGCAAAAATCGAATACAATTTAAAAAAGCCTGATGGATTGACAGACAGCATCGTGTTCTCTATCAGTGGTAGGGGTAGAAGGCAGCTGTAAAGTGCATAATTCAGACCATCAAAGACCACATTTACAGCTCCGCTAAATTTACATGCCAGTTTCATGTACAACTATATCAGAAATAAACCACAGATCACGTCATCACTTTGCTAGGGCTGCTCGCAATAACAAAAACTAACCAATCAATTTATATTTTCGGACCTGTTAGGGGATGCAATGAGGCTGCAAAGTCGAAACCCTCAAAACAAGCATCTAGTACCTATACTAAATCTACATACCAAAATTCAACTTTCCGACTCAATTTGAAGGGGAGTTATTTGCAGAACGAATTAAAAAAATAAATAAAAATGACCAAAAAACTACATTTTTGGGGCTGTGAGGGTTGTGCAATGAGGCTGGAAAATCTAAAACGCCAAAAGGCACATTTATGGGTCCTACCGAGCGTGCATACCAAATTTCAACTTGCTAGCTCAATTTGGAGTGGGGATAAGGTAAGAACAGCCTTTTGGCAAGGTCAAAAAGGGGGGAAATCCTCATATCTCCCCTATTAATTGATCTAGGGCGCTGATTTATGTATTAGTCGTGCAAATTGCTTAGGGAGGAACATTTTTTGCGATTTTTGCTCCTCAGCACCCCCTCCTCCAAATTTTGGCAAAACTGAATTTTGACCTTAGGTCATTTTCGCTCATGAATACCAAATCCTCCCGCCAATCTACACTCATTTCCAAATTTGAAAAATTTTGTTCAATATCAAGCAGAGCATCAAATGATTTTTTAGTTAAAAAATAAATATCCGGCATGGCCAAAAATGGAGGTAATAGTTTTCTAGAACCTTAAAACGGATTTTGTTAATCAGGCTAAAAAGAAACGCTGTGAGGTGTTTTTCTTTTCTTTTTTTTTTTGAACAGTGGCAGAGCCTTAGGGGTACAGGTAGATATTGTAGTGAATAAGTGAAACCCTCCGAAAGGCACATCTAATACCTTTACGAAATCTGTATATTAAATTTCAACCCGCTGGATAATGTTGAAGGGGAGTTATACGAGGAACAAACTAAAAAATTAAGGAAAATCATCCAAAAAACCAAATTTTTAAACTCTAAGGGAGAGCAATGGGTTTTAAAAGTCGAAACCTCCTGACTCCAAGTTTGTGCACCAAATTTCAACTTGCTAACTCAGTTTGGACGAGAGGTAGAAGAGGAACAGCCATTTTTCAAGATCAAAAAGGGGAGTAAAACCATCATATCTCCCTTTTTAAATGACCTAGGAAGCTGATTTTTGGATATATCATACAATTTTAGATAGTCTATCGACTGGTTCAATACGGAACAATTTTTACAATTTTAGCCCCTCAGTACCCCCTCCCCCAAATTTGGGTATAACTGAATTTTGACCAGAGTCCATCCGCAGTCTGGAATATCAAATTACCAGCCAATATAAGCTCATTTTCCCAATTTGATCGATTTTGGTCGCTATCGAGCTATACAAATAATTTTTAGTTTTGTGGCTGGTGGTGGGAGGGGGGGGGGATAAAATAAAAATAAAAATAAATATCTTACATCGGAAAAATTAGTCGTGATGGTCTTCTAGAGCCCGAAACGGATTTTGCTGATATTCCTCCCTCATCTGCCACAGGTCAACAGACTATAATAGCTTGGTTTTCATGGACAATGTGGTACACAAAATCCGGCTAAAAATTGTAAAAAAATGAAATTTTCTAACTGCCATGGACGGTTCATTAACATGTTTTCTCTGCAATATTGTCACAGAAACCATGTGGGCGGGGCGAGGGGAAACGTGCCTACAAAATCCGTTATCGGTTTGTAAAATGTTGAAATGCATTTCCACAAATGTGATCAATCCCTCGTTCATAACTGAGTGAATCGAATCGTTCATCAATCTAGGCTCAGGTAATTATTTAATTGTAATTTTTCTCGAACGAATGGGCCAATTTTACAACTATATTTCTGCAATTATAGCAAATAAAATTCACTTTTTCGATCCATTCGGTTTTATAAAATTGACGAGCTGTTGCGCCGAACGAATGAATCAGTTACGAATCGGATTCGCCGAGGACGAGTAAAACGTTGTATCATTTTTCCTTAAATGAGTATAATTAATTACGTAGGTACTCTGAATCTAACTGTAGTAATTAAAATTTACAAACCAACCCATCATTCGTGCACAAACAAACAACCTAACTGTGAAAATGATCGCAAATAATTAAATAAAATTATCTACTCGTACAACATTCTGCGCTTCCGAAACCCCGCAACCACGGAAACAAATACCCATCTCTGCGAACAAATCACTTTGAGCCAGCACTAATACCAGCACAGGATTTTCATCTGCAAACTACGTACAAACTCGCCTTTATAACTTCGACTATATTTTTTTCTTCTTCTTCTTCTTCTTCTTCACTGTCACGAAGCTATGTAAAACATTTTATTACACGAGTCAGTTTGATTTGAGGAAAATATTCCGTTAGAATTGCGATCACCCAGTGAAAAACCGCTCGAGCTTGATTTCCTTTGGGAACAGACATAAGTTCACCGTGGCTGAAGACGATGCTGATGCTTAAGAAGGCAGCAGGCAAAGAACGAGGCACGGTATACGGTACATTATTTCGCGAATTATACCGCCAGCAATCCGCTGCGTATGATAATGCTGTCTTGCCTCTTGCCTGCGTATTTCGCCGGAAAATAATGGACGTCGTATTGGCGAAAAAAAAAAAGAAAAAAAATTATACATTACGCAGAGATGGATAAACCCAAGTCTGGCGTTCGTTGTGGTCGAAAATACTACTACTACGTGTACGTACTTCGTATTCGTTCGTATACATTTCATAATAATGATTTCCAAGACGAAGAATAAGGCAAGACGATGACGATGACGACGGCTACGACTATGATGATACAACAAGAATAGAAAGACAGATAGATATATCTCTACAGATACACAGCATCGTATTACGTATGTTTACATATACACGATGGCGTTGCCTTGCCTTGTGTCTGTATAGAGAGAAAGATAGAGAGAGAGAGAGATAGAGAGAGAGAGAGAGAGAGAGAGAGAGAGCAAGAGGAAACAAAGAGCTCTCTACATGTATATTTTGACTAGCAAGACGTTCTCGAAAGCATTGGGACGAGCGAGGTAAATCTTGTAGCCGTGTTATTAGTGTACGCCGAGTGAAATCAACTCGTGCGTAAAGCCCTCAAAGTCAATATTTAAACAAACAGATAACGATCAAGTTGAGCAAACAGTATGAACAGATATTCTTCTTCGCTCGTTGTCGGTCGTCTCGAAGAAAAAGAAGCACCGCAGAACCACCAACACACGCCGGGCCATCGAATAAAGAAAATTGTACACGTAGGCGCGGAACAGAAGCCGACCACGAAGGCGAGCTCGGCGTCGAGGAGCACCAGAAAAAGGAGGGAAAAAGTGTCTACGACATTTCTCGTCTAAACTTTTACGTAAAGTAAATAGAATCCGTATCGGCGGCAAAAATAATGATTTCGATTCGTATTGCCCCTTTTGTATGTATTTCGACGAATGTCTTTTTTATTCTATTTTTACTACTTTTTTTTTTTTTTTTTTTTCGTTCGTTGACATTTTACTAAGGTTTTTTTTTTTTCTTTTACACTTTATTTGGGCCGAAATCGAATTAAAATCGTCGTCGATTTTGTGTTTGCCTATATTATTCGCGGTACCTATTATAAGGTGTAATTTTTTTTTTTTTTTTTGTCTCGTGCTTCTGCCATTTAATGTCAATTTTATATGAAATTTTTGGCACGATTATAAAATGTATGTACGAGAGACGAATAATAAAGTCGTCGTAAATATCACCCCATCGAAATTGGTCTCGGTTAAGGATCTCACAGGTATGGAGGAGGGTAAAAGTGATGATTGGATTTTTGTTACGCTTGTTGATTATTTAGGAAAATTATAACACTTCGAAGGTAGATCGATAGTTCATCATACATGCATGATTTTTTTCTCCCTTTCCTGCTCCCTTTTTGAACAGTGATTACAGTATTATGAATTAGATCTTCGTTGGTAGTTTGAAACCATCCAGTGGATGTTGATCCATAAAGTAGAAAGATTCATTGATTTCAATTTTAATTTCTGACGTTGCAACAAATGTGGTTAAAATAAAAGTACATCATAAAAATTTTCATACTCTGCATCGGCAGTTTTCTGATTTTTTTTAGAGTACTGAAAGTATTCTTTAACGCTTCAAAAAAAATTTTAGTGTTCCCAAAGTAATTTTGGAGTAAGCAAAAAAATTTTCAGTGTATTCAAAATGACTTTGAAGGGTCAAAAAGTTTTTTAGTGTACTGGAAGTACTCTTCGATACCCTAAAAAATTTTCAGCATACCCAAAAGAACTTTGAAGGCATCAAGAAAATTTTTTGTGCATCCCAATTAACTTTGGAGGCCCTCATAGGTTTTCAGAGTACTACAAATTCACTTCGATGACCCAAAAAATTTTTCCGTAAATTCGAAATGACTTTGGAGGTCACAAAAAATTGTTCAGTGTAGTGGAAGTATCCTTCAATGCACCAAGAAAAAGTTCAATGTACCTAAAGTAACTTTGAAGTAACC
This sequence comes from Ferrisia virgata, assembly GCA_900060175.1. Taxonomy (NCBI): domain Eukaryota; kingdom Metazoa; phylum Arthropoda; class Insecta; order Hemiptera; family Pseudococcidae; genus Ferrisia; species Ferrisia virgata. The sequence continues at coordinate 10,061 of FIZR01001553.1, forward strand.
AAAAAATTTTCAGTGTATTCAAAATGACTTTGGAGGGTCAAAAAGTTTTTTGGTGTACTGGAAGTACTCTTCGATACCCTAAAAAATTTGCAGTATACTCAAAAAAACTTTGGAGGCACCCAGAAAATTTTTTGTGCATCCAAAATGACTTTGGAGGCTCACATAGGTTTTCAGAGTACTACAAATTCACTTCGATGACCCAAAAAATTTTTCCCTGAATCCGAAACGACTTTGGAGGCCACAAAAAATTGTTCAGTGCAGTGGAAGTATCCTTCAATGCACCAAGAAAAAGTTCAATGTACCTAAAGTAACTTTGGAGGCCCTAAAAAATTTTTCAGTGAACAGTGGAAGAATCGTTCAACGCATCAAGAAAAATTCCAGTGTACCCTAAAGAAACTTTGTAGGCACTAAACACATTTTCAGTGTATCTAAAATGACTTTGGAAGCCTCCAAAAAAAATTTCAGTACATTCGAATTCTCCTTTGATGCCTCATAAGAATTTCATAGGCTAGAAACTCATAATTCTGAATAATTAGTTAATTTTTTTCGAAAAAAGCTAATGTTTTTAGAGAAAGTATTGGGAGAGGGGGTGGATTTCGGACTGAGTAGTAAAAATTCTGAAAAAAAATATCTACAACCCATACTTTACCAAATTATTAAGTGGAAGGGAGGAGTTGGGGGGGGGGATGAGAAACCAGTTTGAAAAAAGGTCATAACCGCCTACAAAACCACTTTTTCGGAATTGTAAAGGGATGCAACATGGCTGAAAAGTTGAAACCCACAAAATGCGTATCTGAGGGTTACTATTAATTCTGTTCGCCAAATTTCAGCCTCAAACTGCATTTTGGAGAGGAGTCATGCAAGGAATTAACTTCGAAATAGATAAAATCCAAATCTAACCTGACCAAAAGCCACTCTTTTGGAGCTGTAAGGAGTTTCAATAGGTGGGGAAAGTTTACATACATAAGTAACACATTTAAGGTACGTACAAAGTCTACAGGCCAAATTTCAGCTCTCTATCTGAATTCGTATGGGAGATATGCGAGGAACGGCTAGTAAAGGAGAAAACCTCCCATATTTCCTCCCCTAAAAGACATGCGAGCCTGATTTTTAGACGTGTCAAACAACTTAATTCTCGATCAATTGGCTCAAAAAGCAACAATTTTCAACATTTTGCACCTTCTCCTCCTCCAAATTTTAAAATTACTTAATTCTGACTCAGGTCGTCTCCTGTCCCCGCACCAATACATATCTAATCCACTCTTGATGAAAGGTCATTGGCAACATTTGACTGAATTCAGTCGGTATTTATTCGAGTAAATGATTTTTAATTTCAACAAAAATAATAAAAATAGTCGTAAAGATCTTCTGGGACACCAAAACGGGTTTTGTTTGAAATCCCCCCCCCCTCCCAAATTCATTCGGGAACGAAAAATTGCCATAAAAAGTAACATTTATATACTCTTCAGAAAATTTCCATCATTATATTTCTCAACTGATCAATTTACAAAAGATTCACATTACCGTGAACGACTTCTCAATTTTGAACGAATCGTTCACGAGCGATAATTTCATACTAACAATGTCAAAAGTACATTAGTAAGGTATCGTTAAACTCAACCTGTCCTAAATCAGATCGAATTGTAACCAAAACTTTATGATTCAATCATGAATAACTTATCATTTCAAACCAAATCTTCGGCGAACGAAAAATCATTCGTTCTTAAAAATAACATTTATTATATGCTTTTCAGGAAATATTCATTATTACATTTTTAAACAGATCGATTCGTAAAATATCCACACTCACATGAACGACTTCTCAGTTGTAAATGAATCGTTCGCAAACGAAAATTTCATATTAGCAACTTCACGAGTCCATTCAAAAATGGCATTTAACCGTCCTAAATTAGGCCAACTTGTAAGCAAAATATTCATGATTCAATCGTAAGAAATGTTTCATTTCAAACCAAATCATTCGCGAACGAAAAATTTTTCACTCCCAAAAATAATATTTATGCATGCTTTTCGGGACAACTTTCATTATTACATTTTTGTAAATTAACGAATTTACAAAAGATTCACACTCACATGAACGACTTCAAGGTTTTGAGCGAATCGTTCGCGAACGAAAGTTTCATATTGGCAACACAACGATTACACTGAAGAATTTCATATCTAGGAGAAATTTCATCCAGCTATTCTCAACTAGTTCGGTCTTTAACGGATTCGATTAGAAATGAACTGAATCTATTTTCCCAACGAATCATTCGCGTACGAAATTTTTTTTCTATTCATGACCATGAATTAGATACGGTTTTTTATGAAAACTTCAGTACTGTATAGTTTAACACAACTAATGAAATCCACAAATAATTCACTCGTTCTTTGTAGCATTGAACGATTGTTTTCGAATGATTTGATTTCCTATAGTTTTTGGACGAATCATTAACGAACATCCTTTCACGAATCAACTTCCAATACAACCGTTAAGTGGCACCACTGATACACACATCGCAAATGAATCATTTTACGACCAAAATATTCGTTCGAACGATTCGACTCACATTTCAATCGCAATCAAACGCATATATTTCATCTCCAACGTGGTTAAAAATATTTTCCACGTCATTTAAATAAAGAAAACACACCGAATCGATACAATCTCGAATCTCAAACTCGCACGTAGGTAAATATGTACGTGTACGTGCGTTCAGCTCAACAAATCTTAGATCTCTTTTTTCCCCTGTATACAACAACACTATCCATAGAGTTAAAATTACCATACCAAATTTACATATATTTCAATTCACACCACCTCAATAAATTCGAAACGCGCACCAACATCGATAAGAAAAAAAAATCCAACACAACACCACCAAAAATCGTACGTTAAAAAAAATCACACTGACGCGAAAAAATATGGCACCATCGACTCCGGCTCGTATACACTTTGCAAGTCGCAATTAAGCTTTCCCAAGTATAAACTTACAACGTCAATATCAATAATTCAAAACTCGTTTTTTCGCTATTCGTATATACGAATAGGTACATATAAGAAAGAAGACATACCTTACCTAACAACTATAAGGAAAATGGAAATTTAAAAGAATCCCCAATAACAGTCGACGAAAATGTGCACCAATGTTTTACATACTACTACGTATAGTCATTATCGCCTTGCTCCAAAAAGCGAAAACTATATTCGACGAGAGATGTAGGTACTACTTGCAAGCTTATACTTAGTCAACTTTTGTAGGTAAAATCTCAACGGTTGAATTTTTTATTGTTCAGAGTTTTTGAAAAGTTATACACGCTATACATATTTCTACACACAAGCACGAAACTTTCGTTCATGATTCCTCCCCCCCTCTCTAACATATTTCTATCACTTGGTAGCCAGCATTTTTATTTCTCCTTTAAAGGGGGATTTATCAACGCTAAATGTTGAAAGTTGACTGTAAAATTGAGTTTTGCCATCTTTTTCTAATTCGTACGTTTTGTTCAACGTAGGTACATGAAAGTTGTACCGGATGTTCCGCATTAACCTCGCCATCCTTACACCAGCGATAGGTCAACTCATGACACTCGCATGTATTATGGTTCGCATACCTAAAAATTTGAAGGGGATGAGATTTGCTGAATCCAAAATTTCATTTCCATCCAAACCTGCAACCCACTTTAAAAATTCATGAAAAAAAAATTTATCTTGAGTATGTGTGGTATAGAAATCAAGAGTGGGGGTGAAGTGGTTTGTAAAATAAGACGAAATGGATGCAAAAAAAAAACAACTCATATTGTCAATGAAAACAACTATGTTACGGTCCATTGGTCAACGTCAGATAAAGGAGCTGGTGGTGGGAGGAGGAGAACACCAACAAAAATGGTTCAGGCGTCCTAGAAGACCATTAAGACCATTTTTGGCCGCGTCAGATATTTATTTTTCATTTTTTCCCCCGAAAATTAAAATTATTTACTCTGCTCGATACTCACCAAAATCGCTTCAATTCGATCAATTGGCTCAGTTTGTCAGCGGATTAGATATGTACGAGTGGGGATGACCTTGGGTCAAAATTCGGTTATGCCCAAATTTGGTAGAGGTGGTGCTGAGGGGCCAAAAATGCAAACATTGTTTCTTTTTGAACCAATCGATAAAAGATCCAAAGTTGTATAAACATATACAAAAATCAACCTCCTAGGTCAATTAGGAGGAAAGATATGAAGATTTCCCCCCTTTTTGACCTTGAAAAGGACAGTTCCTCACTTATCTCTCTACCAAATTGAGCTAGGAAGTTGAAGTTTGGTAGGTAGGAAATATAGATTATATATTTTGGGAATTTCGACTTTTCAAACCCATTGCGTTCCTTCACATTCCAGAAATGTGTTTTTTTGCCTGAGTTTTCTTATGTTCTGAGTTCGTTCTTCGCCTATCTCCCCTCCATATTATGCTAGGAACATGAAATTTGATACGTGAACTCAGTATAAGAGTCATAGGTTCGTCTTTTGAGAGTTTCGACCTTTCGGACTACATTCCCTCACATCCAGGAATGTGGTTCATTGAGAGGGATTTCCTATTTTTTTTGGTGTTTTTCCTCACATAACTTTTCTCCGAATTGAGATTGGAAAGTGAAATTGAGTATGCACAATCAGTAAGGGTGCTAAACGTGCTTTTTGGGCGTATTGATTTTTCAGCCTGATTACAAACCCTCACAACCGTAAAAAAGTAGTTTTTTTGGTCGGGATTTCCTATTTTTTGGAGGTTTTGTTCTCGGCATAACTCCCCCAAATTGAGTTAAGAAGTTGAAATTTGGTATGTTGATGTAGTATAGGTCTTAGATGTATATTTTGCCGGTGTCGACTGTTCAGCCCCATTGTACTCTACCTACTTGTCACCGTTTGTAAACCACTTGATCCCCACTCTTGATTTTTTTATCTCAGTCGCTTACTTATATTCTTTGTCTTGTGCTGCAGCCGTTTTGCTTCTCTCACATTTACCTTCAAAATTGGAAATTTTATTCCTACTTCTGTTCACAAATGATTGAATATTTTTTTCTTCAAGTGGTATCTTTCCCTTCGTATAAATGTAACCCTTCGAGTTACCACCTCATCCAGTGAGTTGAAAATGCTCTCCCGTTCACTTTAATATTATTTCACGAGGTGCTCATCACAGCTTTTTCAAAAGTTATTCACAAAAAATTATATGGTTTTTTGCATTGATTTTGTCATATTTTACAAACCACCTCCATTCTTGATTTTCCATACCACGCATACTCGAGAGTATACATTACGTTTTAGAGCAAACAGCAAATTTTTATCATTAGTAATGTTTTTCTTAAGAATTTTCAAACTGAGCGGCAAGTTTATCTCATCCCCTTCAATTTTTGAGTATGCTCACCATCATACATGTAAGTCTAATGAGTTGGCCTATGCTAGGTATAAGGATGGCGATATTATTACGGAACACCCGGTATGCTGGGATGTTGAGGACAACGCTACACGAAGAAAATAAGAAAATTGATACAAACGTTCGTTATAGGTACACGTACACTACACATATACGAGACCGAGTTACATGTTGTTCGAATTTTACCCTTTTCTTTCTTCAACTCTCTTCAGTCGTGTTCATCTTTTACTTCATTTTACGTATTATCGTGTCGTCTCGTTCGTTAATTGGTTATCGACTTTTCTCTTATCAGCTAGATATGTACCTCTACCTATGCGTGTAGGTATATAGGCAGCTTTCTTTACACGTACGTTTACTATATAATCTACTACATATACAGCTGCTTTTATCATTCGACCAAATTAATTTCCAGCTTCGCAAATCTTTTCACGTAATATCTGGTTCGCGTCAAATTAATCACCTCACATATACGAACATATCCTCATCCATTCGCTTTACGCCTCAACCTATCCAAGGGATAAATGCTGTCTCATACTACCGTATACCCCATATACATAGACATACGTTCGCTTGTTGGCTGGTTGGATGGATAGATGGATGGTTGGTTGGTTCGTTCATTTTAGCGAAGATATATAATATTACATATTACGTACAGAACAAAACAGCATCATCATAGCTTCCAATGCACCACCATCATCAGTACAGTACAGCACAGTACAGTACATAGCTCTACGTACATGTACAAAACTCCCTATCTGTAAAGCATAAGCAACCAGCCTCGCAAGCCGACGAAGATTAATGAATCGAACTATATATATACACGTAGACATAGGCGATGGTGGTGGTAGTGGTGGCGGCAGATACATATTTCGTTTTTATATAAAACCTACCTACGTATAAGCCTATATATTTGTACGTTTATAGACATAGGTACTATGTATGTAGTTTGAAAAATACGTATATCAAAAATAATACTCCCCAGTCAAGCTGCCGTTGCCGTTGTATTATAGGGTTTGTGAGGCAGAATGTCGAAAAAAAAAAAAGATATCTATATCGCCGTTATATTTAATAATACGTACCATTGCTGCCATACTATAACGGTATTTTTAGTATACCTACACACATACATATACATATACGCCCTGTGCACAATACGATGTAAAAACTTGTATCGGTTGAATGATTGCTGCTTCGTAAATGGCTTTAAAAATCAGCACACAGCATTCACACATACATACATACATACATACGTAGACATAGACGTAGACGTAAATACGAAACGAACGCCCATCGATCAAAGAGATACCAAAGGACGTATACCTTTGAATTTGCGGCAGCTTTTCATTTAGAGGTACGTCTACATCATCATTTTAGAGATGTATGAACGTGGACCAAAAAAACACCCCCCCCCCCCCCCCCCCCCCCCCCCCACAACAAACGTAGTTTACGTAGATCGAGTAAACATGATTAAATTTCATATTTTATTCGCTCGTTTTTCTATTTACGTACATTTTTTATCTTTTTTGTGGCACCGGTCACGTTAATATGGCTTGCCCCCTTTTTCTTTTTTTTTTTTTTTCAAAATGATATTTCATCCTAGTATAAATATTAGAGACGGTCAACAAAGACTTTACAAGCTAATTTTTCTCGTTGAATAATATTGCTGTCAAATTTAAAACTAAATTATACAAGGTGTTTCACCTCGATGCTACCTCCTACAGAACACAAGCAGTGCAACTTGAGTAGCACACGAATGGAATGTTTTGACTATTTTAATTGTTGCAGGGGTTGGGTTACAAGGATTTGAAATTTTTTTTTGTAAATCTTTCAATTTTATGATTTTATGATTTTAAGTTGAAATTTTGAGGAAAATTAGACATGTTATTAGTGTATTTTAAACAGTATCATGTCAGCAGCGGACAGATTTTGATGACCTGGAAAGACATCAGTGGACTTATTTTTAGAAGCTTTGATTTTATGATTTTAAGTTGAAATTTTGAGGAAAATTAGAGATGTTATTAGTGGATCATCAACAGTGCGACGTCATCAATGGACTGACATCAGCGGACAGATTTCTATAGCTTGGAATGACATCAGTGGACTTATTTTTTGAAGGATTGATTTTATGACTTAAAATTGAAATGTCGAGGAAAATCTGACATGTTATTAGTGTACTGTGAACAGTGTCATGTCAGCAGTGGACAGTTACATTTAACATATCAAAATGTATGATCTTTTGATGTTCGCTCTTTGCGTGCAAAGAATTCTAGGTATTTTTATTCATTTTTTTTACCCCCTAACGTTAAAATCATTTATTCCGCTCGATACCGAACAAAATCGCTCCAATTCAGTCAATCGGCTCAGTTTGGTGACGGATTAGATACACATGAGTGGCGATGAATTTGGGGGTAAATATTCAGTTATGCCGCAATTTGGTTGAGGGGAGCTTAGGGATCAAAAACACAAAAATTGACCCTTTTTAAACCAATTGATAGAGAATCAAAAGTGGTAAAACATACTCAAACATCAACCTCCCAATTCAATGGGGGTATCTCCTCACCAAATTGAGCTAGGAAGTTGAAATTTGGTATGTATATGTAGTTGGGGACTAAGACGTGTCTTTTGAGTGTTTCCCCATTTCACGTTCTCACAGCCCCAAAAACTGTTTTTTTTTTATTTTTTAAGTTTGTTCCTCGCATAACTCCTTTCCAAATTGAGCTCAGAACTTGAAATTAGGTATGTACATTAAGCATGGACTTTTGATGCGCCTTTTGGAGTTCCCGACTTTTCAGCCCCATTTAATCCTTTCTACCCGCAATGCTGATAAAAAAAAAAGCATCGTGAAGCGATGCTAGTATTTTTACTGGGGATATGTACTTTGAGTGAGAAACTCACCACACAAAATTTGAGCCCTTCACTTCAAATGCTGGGGGGAGGGGGTACTCGTAATGATGATTTTATCAAAAATCACCTTACTTAGAGAACCCCCTACACTACCCACTTTCTAGTGAGAGGGCTCAAAATATTTCTGGTTCTTGTTCCAATCAAAGTCAGTATCCTCAATAAAAATGGTTATAATGGAGGAATTGTTTCTCTTCCTGACCCACCCTTACGCTTTTTCAAGGTGTGCGGATATTTTTATCAATCTTTGATCCCTCATAACTCCTACAATTTTAATTTTAGGCAAAAAACTATTTACATGTTATATGTTCAGTTTTTACTAAATTTTAGATACCAAATCTTAATTTCCCAGCTCAATTTGAGAGGAATTATGCGAGGAACAAATTCAAAAAATAAGAAAACCCGACCAAAAAACCACATTTTTGGGGCTGTGAGGAGGGTGCAATGAAGCTGAAAGGCGGAACCTCTCAAAAAGAACATCTGAAGCTCTTAAGAAGACCACATACCAAATTTCAACTTCTTAGCTCAATTTGGTGGGGTGATAGGGGAGGAACAGTCTTTTTTCAGGTTCAAACAGGGGAAAATCCTCAAATCTTCCCTCCTAATTGACCTAGGAGATTGATTTTTGGATATGTTATATATCTTTAGATCCGGTAACGATTGGCTTAAAAAGAAACAAATTTTACGTTTTTGACCCCTCAGCACCGCGTCTCCAAAATTTGGGCATAACTGAATTTTGACCAAAGGTCATCCCCACTCGTACGTATCTAATCCGCTGATAAATTGAGCGGATTGATAGAATTGGAGCGATTTTGGTCTGTATCGAGCGGAGTAAATAGTTTTAATGTGGGTGGGGGAGGGAATAATAAATAAATAAATAAATATCTGGCATGGCTAGTAATGGTTGTAATGATCTTCTAGGAGCCCACAACGGATTTTATTGATATTTCCAACCCCTCATCCAGCGTACATCGAGAGACTGTATTAGCCTGGATTTCATTGACCTCCCAACTCAACTAACCTACACGAAACATTGAAATATTGGCATGCGTCTGAATCTGAACGTATTTTTGTGCTGATTTGGACTTGGAAATGTCACAGTAGCTTGAAAAACAAACTTGAATTAAAAATTTGTTTTCAGATACCCCCGATTCCGCTGGAGCACATACTTCATAAACATGATTAGCCAATATCTAACTTCTCTTTAATCGCGAGCACTTTTGAATACCGTGTTCATTCGGTAAGAAAATCAACTTTTAAAAGCACTGCACTTTCGAAGTACAGGAATTTTACTAAAGAATAATAATGCTACGTTACTGCATCGATAAAATTCTTTTCTAAGGCAATACCGCTCCATCTACACATATAATCAAATGCTCGTAACGGTCGAGATTAAAAAATACTCGTACCCCGTACCTCGCATCATGCATACCCGAGCTCCAAATAGTTGTAAGTTGGCATTCGCTTTCGCCCTCAACTTATATACGAGCTTTTATCTCGCCCGCGTATACGTGGCCTATACTCGTACTCGACGCAACAGCTGCCACAGACTTTAACTTATGTCAAACTGATCTTTATAAACGGTTTTGTACTATACAAAACATTAAAAGACAGACAAAGAGCAAGCGAAAGGAAAACTTTATTACTTTATTTATCGACATCTTGCGTTGCGTTGCCTCGACTAGCAGACTGGTAGCTGGTACACTCAATACGGGCAAGTACAGTACAATACAGGAACACCGAACAAGGGCCAAGGCTGTAGGCTAAAACCAAAAAGCTACACGCTAAGGAAACGAACTTCAGGGGGAATCTGAACTACAAAAGAATTTCCGCAACGGCGAGTTGAATCAAGAAATGTGCTACTGCGAAAAACATGCATCTACACACTCTCTCTTTCGTCGCCTCGTCTCGTCCCTCTTCCTCGACTAAACAACAAAACCAAAAAAAAAAAAAAATAGAAGTACAGAAAGCCTAAAATACGTAACGATAGCTGCTTAACTTTTTCCTATATATTGTATCTTTATGGCCGATCTTTTATACAAAGTTTCTTACAACTCACCACGTAATATATCTGATTCGTTTGGACCCTCTATCGTTCGGCCTCTACATTTTTCCCATTCCCTTCCTCGGTTGAACTCAACTTAAATAATAAATTAACCGAGAAGGCGACGACCATCTCTAATACTTTTCGTTTTTTTTTTCTTCGTCTAATCCGCGAGATATGCGTAAGCAAAACAGGGTTGAGGGAATGTGTTAAGAATTAGAATACACACAAGAAAACCTAGGCAGGCGTGCAACACGCGTAAAGAAATATACGACACGACACGTCGAAGAACAGACAACCGAGGAAAAAAATTACCCATGGAAATCGAGCTATATGAACGAGGGCGCGAGACACTCGTACGAGAAAAAAAAATCTCTTCAAAATGTTCACATCACTTTAGCAGATGAAGTACTTTTAATCTAATTTTTTTTTCTGCATCGAATTGAAATAACGAATGTAACAGATTTTTCCATTTGATAGGGTTAATCGCTTTCCAGGGAATTCTTCTCTTATAACTTTTTTACTTAGTTTGAAAATTTACGATTGACGTTATTTACGTAACAGTGACTATACTTTGGCGTTAAACTCTATATCTTTCTTCTTCTGCTTCTCTTTTCTTATTCTTCTTCTTTTTTTTTTGCACCAATGTTATATTACATTGTGTAACCCTTGCTCCAACAATTCCTCTTCCATTCTTCTTCTTAGTTTCGATTTTCTACTATTATGGTACCTTCTCGTCTCGTCTCTGGTTCTCTAATCGAAAACTATACACATTATTCCATGTTGTACAGGGTGTTCCGCATTGAATTCGCAATCCTTATATCATTGATAGGTCGACTCATCAGACTTCCATGTATAGTGGTTAGCATACCCAAAAAATCGAAGGGACTGAGATGTGCCTTAAAACTGGCCATTTACTTTGAAAATTCGTAGAATAAAAATTATGAATGATGAAAATTTGCTGCTCATTCTGAAACATAATGTATACTCTGCAGTATGCGTGCTATAAAAATTAAGAGTGGGGGTAAAGTGGTTCGTAAAATATGGAAAAATGAACACAAAAAATAATATGACTATGAATTAATAACTTTTTCACTTTTTGGAGAATACCTTCGGAAAAAATATGAGCCCGCTACTAAAAATATTTAAAATGAGTAGCAGTACACCATCCCCTTCCCCAACGCAGGATTGCTTGAAGAGAAAATTTAAAAGTTACTTCACAATGAAGAAATATATGTAAAATTTTGAATCAATGTTTTACTTAAAAATTGATGATTTTTCCATTTTTTAACATCCCCACCCACATATATTTAATCTGCCGCCAATCTGAGTGGATTGCCCGAATCGGAGCGCTTTTGGTCAGTATTGAGCAGAGTAAATGATTTTAGTCTGTGCTAATGAAAAAAATAATATCTTACATGGCCAAAAATTGTGGTAATGGTCTTCTAGGATCCTAAAACGGATTTTGTTAATATTCCACCGCGTCATTCTAGGTAATTGTACTAGAAAAATGCCCATCAAAGATTTTTTTCATGAAATATATCTGGTAGACGACTAGACGTCCACAAACAACATACTAAAGTTGGTTTTTGTCGATAGAGGTAGAGCGCAATCCACAGAGGGGCCAAGACCACCGAAAAATTTATTTTTTCGCTATATCTCCGTGAATACCAGTTTTAATGAGGCAGAAGTTATATAAAAATTTGAAGTAGACTCAGTTTCCTACAACTTTACTTCAATAAATTTTTGCATAGGTATGATAGGGGCGGCGGGGCGAGCACTCAAAAAAAGGGTGTTTTTCAGATCAGTCAAGAACGCGCAAAAAATTAATTTTTTTGCTATATCTCCGTAAATACCAAATTAACCGTGACAAAAGTTATATAAAAATTTGAAGTAGACTCAGTTTTCTACAACTTTGCTTTCATGGATTTTTTTGTAGGTATGATAGGGGCAGCGAGAGTGAGTCCTCAAAAATGGGTGTTTTTCAATTCATAGTATAAATTGCGATAAAATGTGACGAAATTTCACGTTAAGAATCGTACTAAGCATAAATGTTAATTTTCGTCAGAAATATCAATTTTCCTCATCCATACTACTCCTTCTACCACCCCCCCTCGCAAACGTAATTTTTTCAGTATTTCCCCTCGCGAACCAGGCAATGCAAGTTGAATGAAGTTGAAATGTTGAAAATAGCAAATCTTGGCCCCCTTCGATTTTACGAGTATACTAACCATTATACATGCGAGTCTTATTAGTTGACCCATCAATGATATAAAGATGGCGAGGCTAATGCGGAACACCCGGTATAGTAGAATGATAAAAAATTCTCATTTCTCAGTCCGCATTCCAATTCGTGGATATTCTTTCTACGCGAATACCAAAGTCGACGAGTTATACCATCAACACACTTCATCGTGCTTTCTTTTACTGTATTTATACTTTTTCGTATTTTTTTTTTTCGTCTTCCCCTATCGTCTCTGTGTCTGCACTCGAACGCGTCGAAAGTTTATAATTCTTTTCGCTATCGTCGTTAAAATTTTTTTTATTCTCTTTACACTACAGAGAAAAACAAAAAATAAAATTTAATGACCGAAACGAGTATGAAACTTCGTTAATTAATATTGACGGAGTTTTTTTTTTTGTTAGCTTTTTTCCTTATTCTTCGTTTTTCCACCACTACTTGTTTTTTGGTGAAGGTTTATTATTATTATTTTTTTTTGCGAAAGAAAAAACGTGAGAATTCAAGCGAGGTTTAATTTTTTTTTTTTCGTTTTCTTAAAAACGAAAAATTTTCTTATCTTTATTTTCTTTCGAGTGTGTCTTGGTTCGTTTTTTTTTGGCGAAGGGAAGAGGAGGTGTCTGAATTGGGCGCGTATGTAGTTGGCGGATACGATAAATTATCTTTTTCTTCTTTTCTAACAAACCGAGACGAAAAATACCGCAAATATCATTGGAAAAAAATTTTACTCCGGGGTTTTCGTACGATAAATGAGAAAATTTTTACGTACAGTATTTTTGAAACGTGTTATCTATACAAGGAGTAGATGTTCTCGAGCGAATTTTTTTCCGCTACTAAAATTAGAGTTTACAAAAGATACCCATCACGAACAGTTACGAATTTCAATAGGAAAATTTACTCGAAAATGGGAATACTCGATTTTAAAAGGTTATTGAATGGAAATTTATAATATAATATATATATTTTTTTTCATTTACGATTCTGATATTTGGTAAACAAAAATATCGATTTGAGAAATCGTACGAATGTAGTTTGCGTGATTTAAATAATGTTTCGGTTGAATAACCAGAAATTTCATCGAAAATTACGAAACCATATCGATAAATGATGATATTAAAAAGTCTTGGTTTTTTCCATGGGACACGAAACTCGTGTAAAATAATATGATTGCGGGCATTGCTTAAAAAGTATCGAATCAATGGCATCTTTATTGCATTACCACAAATTAGAGTGACAGTGATGGAATTGGGAGTGAACGATTGGTAAAAGATTTGTTAAATGGTCGAAAAATGAACGAATCGTTTGTAAACAATTTGTAATAAATGGAATTCATTAATGGTTTTCGAGTGACATAGATGAATAAAATTAATAGCGTAAAATCATCGAGTCGGTTATAAATTATTCGAAAACAATTCATTCATTGTCAAGTGAATCGCTGGCGAACGAATAAAACAACTGCTTCACATGTAAAGCTTGTTGTTTTAATTTGAACAGTTTTTCGATGCTTGCATTATTTGAAAATGCTTTTCATGAATAATCGTCGTTCACAATATAGGTTCATAAGTGAATCGTTCGCGAACGAGTTGGAAAAAAAAGACCATTACGAAATCGTACAAGCAAAATTTGCCATTTTGAAACATTTCATGAATAAAAAATTTACCAACAAGCCACTAATGAACTGTATAAAAATTACGATCACTTGAATGGCAATCGTTCGCGAATGATTCGGGATAATAAATCGTCTGAGAACGATAAGTTCACAGATGAAAAAATTTTAAAAATAAAACATCGTACATTGCCCTATATGTAATTTTAATTTTATCGTCCACTATCGTTCACGTTCGCGAATGATTAATTTTTTCTTGGCTGAATCGTTCACCAACTACTATTTGGTTTTCATGCGAGGATCAACTTTTGAAAAATTTCAAGAATTGAATTCATTCAAATGCCTGGCGTATATTTTAATCGTTTACGAACGATTACCTTGACCATAAAATAATCGTTCGTGAACGATTCGAAAAGATTTGAATGATACTTGATTGAGTGATGAATTTAAGCAATATTCTCGTTGTCTATTTTTCGTTCAAGAACAATTTATCCAAATAGAAGGGATTCGTTCGCGAACGACTTGCAATTAGCGATGAACGTGGAAAATATGTTTGTTAGCTACACTTCATTCATAAACAAGTCATCCATTTGAAAGGGAATCGTTCGCGAATGATTCATTTTCTGTGAAGCGAATCGTTCGCGGATAATGAATTAATCAGCAAAGAAAATTAATTTTTAGATGAATTAAAATACAACGTTGATTAAAGAACGATCATTTTCACTCAACATCATCGTTCGTGAACGAATCAAAATGACCTGAATGACACCGAAGCCCTTCGTAGCTTTCGTCCGCAAACAATTCATCTCTTTTGAAGCAAACTGTTCGCGAATGATTCGTTTCCTGCAGAATGAATCGTTCCCGAACGACTGACTGATTTTCGTTCAATTATTCATTTTTTAATATTTTCATGCTAAAAATTCTCATGTATCATTCGTTCGTAAGCAATATGGAGCAATTTAAATAAGTGATAAAAATAAATTAATTGATCTTCTGAATACGTATTATTCTCAGTAATTTTTTTCCTACAAAAATTAACAACCGTTTGTGAACTATTCATTTCGTTCTGAAAAAAATCGATCTTTAGGGCTAGAAAATAATATACTGAAAAATTATTTAAATATTAAACCGAGTTTATGAAAAAATTAATTGATTCAAATTTCGAAAAATATAACCTTGATGTAATTTTTTGCTCAAGCATCCCACTTTCACCCTTCCCAAAACTCACACACAAACCCACAACTACCTCTGTTTACCGGGCAAAATCATCTCAGGCTACGATTATTGAAAATTTTAAAAACAAACACACGCAAAAAAATCCAAAGAAGGGAAGAAAAAAACTCCCAAGAGACTTACAGATTATAATGAGCATCAGCCATATTCGATCGATACTTCAGAGCCAGCTTTAACGCTTGTTCGGCTTCCTCGATACGCCCTTGCGAGCTCAATATCGAACCCAAATTGGCATAAGCTGTAACAAAACGAAAGAAAAAAAATTACATTATCATTTATATTCGAAAATCCATCGCTAGACTATAAAAATACCAATTAAATAAACAGAAAATTGTAAAAAATTAAAACAAATAAAATTTCCATCTCGAAAACATCTCAATGAATCATTCCAAAAAAAAAAAAAAAAAAAAAAAAAAAAAAAAGAACAGAAAAATAAGAGTAAAACCCATCCCTCTTAAAAATCCATAAATTTCGCGCTGTGAAATTTATAGCTCAACTTAAGCTGAGGAAAAATTTGTTCGCATAAAAATTTTATGTCATTTCCAACATCGAAAGCTATCAAAGATGGACGTTTTGAAATTGACTCGCGATGCAACGAATAAAGAAAAGCCGAATAGGCGTGAATTCTCACAAACCATTTATCAAACCGGACGATTTTATTCTCCAACGAGCAAATATGGGCCAAAATTCTTAGGCGTTATTTCGCGAATTCGATTCGTACATAGGTATTCGTTTAATGTTGCGAATTGATTAGAAAATAGTATTCTCGCCGTTGACCGAAAAGAGAACGAATAAAATTCTACGACTTGTAGGTATTTGCCATCTTTCAACACCTATGACTATTCGTAAGCTTCTCTCGTCTTTAGACGAATTTCTGTATATACCTAAGTAACTTTTCAAGTCGGTGGCAAGTCAATGACGCAAAGGCCTACACATACGTAAAGGCTGCTAAGTTGAAAATTTCTCATATCTGAAGTATACCAAGTGAGGAAAATATTGCCTCCTATAAGACTGTCCCCTTGCTTCCTTTCTTTTTTTTTTTTTGGCCATTTCTACGAGTATTGACGCGCCGCTGAGCGACCGAGAGCCGCTTCCTAAGAACTACAATACATTTTATAATCCTACTTGGCTTCCATTTATTCCTGGCAAAACCGATTTTTTGCCAACAAATTTGATTGAAAAGTCGTACTCGTACGAGTAGTTTTTCTGTTCGAATAAATGGGATTTGAAAAGGTAGACGGAGACGGTACCAACGACGAAATTCGTTTCACTGCAAAGTTCCATCCCCGAGGGAAAGGCCAAGGTAAACCCGCAACATTTGAAGAAATTACCTCCAATTGTTGTCGCGTACGTATGAAGACGGCAAAATAATAGACACTGCGTAAGAGAACAAGAAAAAAAATATATAACAAGTTAAAAGGTCTCGAAGAAAGTTTTACATTCTTTTTTTTTTTTCTTTTCCTTCTTCTTTATTCCAATTCTCTCTCCCTTTCTGCCGTCTTCGCCACACTTTCATGCATCGTTCACCCTTCTCTTCGTTCTCCATCTATGCCTCTCTCTGTTACAATTCGCATTTTCAACCACTCGATGCCAGTTTTTTTTTTTTTTCTTTCGTGCCATTTTTTTCTCGACTTATTCCTCCCCAATTTTTTTTTTTATTTTTTATTACGCTGCGGCGTTGTAACGAAAATGGAAAATGAAACAGTTTGTTTCTGACATAGCTTTTTCACCTACAAATATACTTATTATAATGAAATTTTATCGTAGCCAAAAGTAACACAGGACCTATTTTTGATACACCCTAGTTCGCTTTTAGTCTTGCCAGGCCTTTTAAGGTGTCCCTTCAGTTTTATTCGTATAGCACATAAGTACAATTTCTAACACGTTTTCGCCATCGTACGACTAACTTCTAAGTTCACACAAATGAAATTGTTTTGGTAGTTCGTGGTGCGGCTACGAAATCCTCTTAACATATCTACATACTACACAGACACATTGCATAGATCTTATTACCTCTCGACTAAAGTTTATACTCTAATGCATACATATAGAGTTTTCGTATTCTATGTAAACCCTCCCTCCTCCTCCTCTCTCTCTCTCCTTCGTACTTCCTTCCTCTCTCTCTTATCATCCTAGAGCTCTGACATCTTTACCTTTTTATCATCGCCGCCACTTGTTCGTGCACTTGTTGGAATTTGCGGTGCTCTTAGAACAACATGTAGAGTGCTAAAATTGGTCAAGTATTAATGTAGCATCTCTTTTCTTTTACCTCAACCCCCATCCCTTCTGCCCCTTCTTCCGACATAGTTTCAGAACAGATCCGATAAACTACCGCAGAACTTGGAATGTTTCAATTTCGTTGTTGCAAACTTCGCCTATGTATGGGTATAGTATTAGTACATAAATAAATTGTAAAGATGGTTGCAGATTCGAGCGTGAATTCCTATATTTTCGATAAGTTTTCGTCGAAATAGATGCTCTGCAGGGGGTTGGTAGGTAATGTTGTTGTAGTCGTCGGTTCTGATAATTTCCAAATTAACTGGATTTTCGTCGTTCGTCGTTCGTGTTTTCGTTAGTTTTTTTTTTTTTTGGTATCACCCGCACTCGTCTTGTTCGAGTTTTCTTCAGCTAAATTAAATTACTTATATACGGTATACACATATATATATATTCGCGTAGAAGAAGTTTTTGAATAGGTAGACAGACCGATGTATCGAATTGGAAGTTATAAACTTTGCTCGTGTGTGATAGAAATTGTACGTATCAGATGAAAAAGCATCTAATACGAATTATATATAGACTAGATTGGGTATGTTGGGCCAGGCTGGGCTGGGCTATATACGAATTCGATAATCGAGTTTTATTTTCAACTTATTGGTAACCGATCAATCGAGTATTTTGCTGTTCGATGAACGGTCAGTGTACCTAGCTACCTACTTGCAAAAAAAAAAAAAAAAAACAAAAAACAAAAGCATCGTAGCGATGCTTTTTCATACAGCTTTTCATGAAATATTATAATTATGTGAATTGAAAAAAATAAAATAAAAATAAATAGCCGCTTAGTGATGCTTTTTCAGCCTGACTTTCGTGACATAGTATTACAATTATGAGAATTGAAAAAAAGCATTAGGGGTTGGAAGGGTTCAATGGAGCTGAAAAGTCTACACCCCCAAAAAGCACATCTGGAACTCCTACTAAACATGAGTACCAAATTTCAACTACCTAGCTCAATTTTTAGGGGAGTTATGCGAGGTACGAGCTCAAAATATGAAAAAAAAACACCCCAAAAAACCTACAATTTTAATACGTGTGTAGCAGTTCTTTATCAAAGTCAAAAAGAGGAAAAATCTACATATTACCTCTCCTAATTGACTCGAGAGGCTGACTTTTGGATATGTTATACAACCAGGGACTATCTATCGATTGGCTCAAAAAGAAATAATTTTCACGATTTTAGCCCTTCAGCAGTCCTCTCCCTCGAATTCGGACTCAACTTAATTTTCATCCGAGGTCACCCCTTCTCCAGAATATCAAATCTATCACCAATAGAACCATATTTTCCAAATTTGATCAATTTTGGTCAGTATTGAGTTGAGCAAATAATTTTCAATTTTGGGAAAATAATAAAATGAAAAGATAAAATAAAAGTAAATACGTGACATGGCCAAAAAATGGTCTCGTAAACAGTGATGCATCTGGGGGGGGGGGATGTGTGACTACCAGGGCTATAGCCTATCTCCCCTTAGGCATGAAAAACTTGAAATTTTTTTATTACGCTGAATTCAATGCTGGAATTGTTAAAAACCTACCATCATCGTCTTAAAGAGGTTTCAAAAATTTGAAACCTAAGTTAGAAATACTATTTTTCAAAATTTTGTCCTCGATGCGCTCAAGACTTCAAGTTTAGCCCCTCCGTTAGAAAATTTTTGAGTTCGCCTACGATCGTAATAGTTTTCTTGGACCCCGAAACAAATTTTGTTGATGTTTCTCCCCTTCCCCTTTATCCAGCGTTAGTCTTCAGTGACAAAATGACATAGACTGACATGACAAAAATGCTCACCAAGAAATCAACCTATGCAGAGCCTATTTCTTGGGCATGGCCGGCGAGGGGGGAGGTGTATTGAGGGTTTGAACTCTCTTCTTCCTTCCTGGAGGCCGAAAAACTTGAAAAGTTTCTACATTTATGCTCATTTTCTACTTAAAACTGCTGAAAATGCGCTTTGAGATCGTTAAAAAAGTGCATTTTTTCAAAATTTGGTCCTCACTTCGCTTGGAACTATCATACGATTAATTTTTATAAATTCAGCCTCAAAAAACAGTACACAGAAAAAATGCAAACTCCTTCCTTTCGGGTTATTCCTGGCTACGCTATTGACCTATGTAGTATCTATTTTTACTCTCTATCCCTCCTTCCCCTTTCTCAAATACTGATAAATTTTAATACAGCACTGACTGAAAAGAAACAAAACAAAAGGACATTGCTATAAAACTAAGCAAGCGGAGCAGAGACGAAAGGGTCTTGCTTGGTTTCACAGATTTTCAAAATTTTCGCAAAATACAATTTGGCACCTGTGAAAGAAATTTATTTCATCCCACCTCGCCTGTGATTAGTTTGTTCATCTAGCTTTTTCGTTAGCGAAAATGGGTAATTTTCAACTCTTAGTACGACTATGTTGAAATCAAAAATCACGAAAAATGAATAAATTTCGATAAAAATTGAGCCTTGGGGAGGGGTGTAAAATTACGAATTTAGTAACACGTTAAGAGGAAAATTTTTTCTGACCAAAATTGACCCGTCTAATGGGTGAAAAAGTGGTATAAAAACCAGTTTTTCGCATTTTTGAAGGTCTTCTGCCCATATAAAAAATTCCGAAAAAAATATATATTGTACATTTAGCCAAGGTACATAACATATAAAAATGTCCATTTAACCTTGAAAAACTGGTCAAAAATTTTTCAAAAAATTTCCATACATAATCCTTGGTAGTGGCTTATATCTCTGCAAGTTCGAGAAAATTCGATTGAAAACTTTCAGCGATACCTCCCTGCAGGGGGTTAGAATTACTTTGGCGAGCTAAAAAATTTTTTACAAGAGTTTTAGACCGTAAGGTCCAATTTCGGCCAAAAAATTCAAAATCCATACTCAGGGCCAATTCACTGCACGAAGTGGGCTAGACCCTTATACCAAATCTTCCTTCAGAATGGTTTGGTGGGTGGTGGGGGGGGCACAATAAGCGCGGATGGGGACGTATAGGTGGCTCAAATCACCCCAAATGTTTTTGAGAAACTTCAATTAGTGATGGTTTGCCCTTAGATGCACATTTTTTGTTGAAACTTTCATATTTGATTTTATGCAACTGTTCGCCCTCGCTTCGCTCGGCCATTTTAACGTGCCTTAAAAAAAATTATCATGGTAGGAGGCCCAAGTCGCTGTAAACATTTTGACCTATCACAACCTACAACATAGGAGCGAGGAGAGAGCGGAGCTGTGTCACCAGCGCCTTCTTAAACTTACGCTCATCTGAGATTTTTTTTTTTACAAAAACTCCTCCCAGAGACTCGACCAGCGTCTCATATTTTGGTACAATGTTACCACCAAACTTCTTCTGAAAAAATTAATTTTTACTCCTATATCATATCAGCGTCCAACGACTCGTCAGTTATGAATAACAACCGGTTTCTCATTCCTGTATTTTTTTTTTTTTTTTTCAAAGCAACATAAGCAGTGTGACGAGGACAATTACAGGTGCACAATGACTGTGAACACGAAAAATAAAAAATATATCTCTACCAAATACACAGCACCCTCTTAAACGAAACTATGATAAAATATTCTAAAAGTAAAAAAAAAAAAATGAAACCCTTGAAAAAAAAAAGAAATGTAAAACTAAGAGAGGAAAAATTGGTAAAAGATGCAAACACATTTGAATGCACAAACACACAGACAGGTACACCCATCGCTAAAGTAAACACCCCTAAAGAACGTACAGTGAAAAAAATAAAAAAATAAAAAAGCAAGAAAGGAAAAAAAAACACCCATCTTTTCACATTTCACCCTCGCACTACGGTAAAGTTTACGGGCCGAGCGAGAGGGCAAAGTATGGAAGTTGCGAATTACGTGAGCTGGATACCATCGAGGCAAAAACCACTCCCAAAGTGATCATAGTGCATGTCAAAACAACCGCTTCAATTTCATCTGGTGTATTAGCATTTCGAATATGTAAACTGGCTTTGCTGGCTGCTTTTCTCCTTCACTGCCTGCTGCCTGCTGCCTGCCCTCTAGTTCGTTATATTAACTTCAAACAATGTAACCAACTATGGAGGCTCATTCGATGGTTGCTTTTCACCTTACGACTTTGAATTAAAATTACTTCTGCCTTATTTGTATTTAAGCGATGTCTCATATACATATATATATAGATATATGGTATACCTCTACTCGTAAAATCTACATATACCTTTGAAAGCTAACCTATTTGAAATGCTAAGCTGAGATGGTGAGAGAAAAAACAACACAAACAACAATTGCCATCGTCGCGTCGTCGCATCAAACATGCAACAGTGTGCTTTTATAAAAGTTCCTAGTTGTATGCAAAATGGACGTGACTTATCGTCGTTTGTTTAAAATCGCGAGCAAACTTGAGTTCGTATTTTTTTTTTTTTTTTTTTTCAAATTATTTCGGTTCTTTTTTTTTTTTTTTTTTTTTTCAAATTATCGAGGACGAGTTAATATTACTCTGGAGAAAATTCGACTCCAGCTAACGAGTAATTTTCACTATGCTTCTAACTATACAGAAAAACATTACCTTTCGCAGCGTGCAATTTACTGTACGGTAATGAGATCAACGTGTTCGATAATGGTTTCGATAAACAATAGTTTGATTCCACGAAAGAAGAAAAAAGC
Source organism: Ferrisia virgata (assembly GCA_900060175.1). NCBI lineage: Eukaryota > Metazoa > Arthropoda > Insecta > Hemiptera > Pseudococcidae > Ferrisia > Ferrisia virgata. Next base: position 32,392 of record FIZR01001553.1, read on the forward strand.
ATCGCAATACGTTGCTTTTTGGGCCAGATTTTCCTAAAAGTGAAAACAATATTGAAGTCACGTTTATGTGTCCTTATTTCGGATAATTGTTCCAAGTGTAAAAATTTGGTGGTATCTTTGCATTGAAACAAGGCAGTAAGTGAGGTCAAATAGCGAATCTGACTTCATTATCGTATTCGGGGTGTTCGATTTATGCGAAAACGACACCAACATCGCCAACCTAGATATTGCCCGAAATTTGGCGGAGGTAGTGTCCTTGGGCCTCAAAATGAGGTTGCGAAAGTTCGGTACAACTTTCCTTCGACATGTACATTAAATATACGAAATTTCAAAACTCTCGTTATAAATTGTCGTTTGGTATTAATATGAAAGTTACCGCCGTGCTTAAAATTGACTTTTTGAACAAAATTGCAATTTTTTTCTTACGTTGAAAGTGGATCAGAAAATTGGGAAAGGAGTGCTTTTCGACCAATTCAAATACGCTGAATACGAATCTGGAGTTCCTGTCGTTTGTATTTTGACCCTTTGACTCGGCATATGCCAATGCTCACAATTCTGCGACTATGTTCTTTAATCGAAATTTCAGCGATGTAATGTGAAATTGAATTTTACGCCAAACAATTCTGGTTCTATTCATTTTTAGCGTATTGGTCATTATTTCTCGAGAAAAACGCATTTTCCAGCATCTCTTAAGTTTTTAAAAACGGCCTAAAAACATTAAAAAATTGTAAAAAATTATTTAAAAATTATACTCCTTGAAACGTATGTATACTTGGGTGCAAAAAATTCGAAAGTTTTCTTTTGTTAATCACCCCCCTCCCCTGTTTTCCCTAGGTGAAAATTTTTGGAAAAATTCGTATCGACAGACCCATTACGACTCTAAACATTTAGATTAAAATCACGATTTTTTCTAAAACATGCGTAATTGCGGAATTCTTTGGAAAAAAAACGAGTTTTTTCGATATTCAGAGCGAGGGGAGTGGGGTGGGAAGGAATTTCTTTGCCTTAAAATTTTTTTTTAGAGGCACCCAACGAAGTTTTATGAAAATTTTGAAAATCTAAGATCAAAGGCATTTCGCTAAATTCTTAGGTAAGGGCAATTGCTTCATTGTTATTTAATTATAAGCTTGATTTTCTGTAATATTGTCAATGAAAACCAAACTTTTTTGGTGTATCGAAGTACGGCGGATGAGGAGAGGGGGTGATATCCGTTTTGGTTTGGCGTCCTAGAAGATCATTACGACCATTTTTGGCCACGTCAAATATTAACATTGAAACAATTGCACGTCAGCAGATGACCATCATTATTAGAAGACATTAGTGGACCGTCAACAGCGTGACGTCATCATTGGACTGACATCGGTGGACTTATTTTATGAAGGATTGATTTTATGATTTTAAGTTGAAATGTCGAGGAAAATTAGAGATGTTATTAGTGGACTGTCAGTCGAGTGACGGCTTTATTGGACTAACATCGGTGCACAGATTTTTATGGACTGGAGTGACATCAGTGGACTTATTTTAAGAACGATTGAATTCATGATTTTAAGTTGAAATCTTGAGAAAAAATAGAGATGCTTGAAGCAGATTCGTCAAAATAGCGGACCTTGACCTTAAATCGATTTTATGATTTATTAGTGGACCATCAACAGTTTGACGTCATTATCGCGCTGACATCACTGTACAGATTTTTATGGACTGTAATGACATCAGTAGACTTATTTTATGAAGAATTGATTCTTTGATTTTAAGTTGAAATCTTGAGGGAGATGTTATTATTGAATCGTCAACAGTGTAACGTCATCATTGGACTACCATTTGTGGACACATTTTTATGGCCTGGAAAGACGTCACTGGACTTATTTTAAGAACGATTGGATTTATGATTTCAAGTTGAAATCTTGAGGAAAATTAGAGATGTTGTTAGTGGACCATCAACAGTTTGACGTCATCATTGCACTGACGTCAGTGGACAGATTTTTATGGACTGTAATGACATCAGTGGACTTATTTTATGAAGGATTGATTTTATGATTTTAATTTGAAATCTTGAGGAAAATTAGAGATGTTATTATTGAATCGTCGACAGTGTAACGTCATCATTGGACTATCATTTGTGGACACATTTTTATGGCCTGGAAAGACATCAGTGGACTTATTTTAAGAACGATTGGATTTATGATTTTAAGTTGAAATTTTGAGAAAAATTAGAGATGCTTGAAGCTGATTCGTCAAATAGCGGACCTTGGCCTTAAATCGATTTTATGATTTTGAGCTGAAATTCGTCATCCGCTGACCCACCCACAGTTGAGCTTGACCCTGAATTGGTTTCAAGATTTCAAATCGAAATGTCTAGAAAAATTAGCTGACCTTGAGCCCGGTTGATTTTATGATTTTAAGTTGAAATGGCGAGGGAAATTAAAGTTGTTCACAGTTGACGCATAAGCAGTTGACTTTGACTCTGCATTGACTTCATGATTCCAAGTTGAAATACTAAGGAAAATTAAGGAAAGTTGACCCATCAACAATTGACTTTGACCTTGGATTGATTTTATGGTTTTAAGTTGAAATGTCCTCATCAGTTGTCCTATATACAGTTGAGCTTGACCCTGAACTGATTTTAAGATTTTGAATCGAATTTCGAAAAAAATTGGTTGACGTTTACTTTGTTTAATTTTATGATTTTAAGTTGAAATGATGAGGAAAATTACCAAGTGACAAGTATTAAATAAAAAGAAGAAGAAAAAAAATTGTACCAATTACATTTAAAATATCAAAACTTATGCTCTTTCGTTGTTGACTCTTTGCGAGCAAAGAGTTCTAAGTATTTATTTTATATTTTTTTTACTCATCAATTTCATGTTTTTTTTATTCTTAATTTTTAGATTTTTAAAATTTTTTAAATTTATTTTAACTTTCTCCCGAGATTAAAAAATTATTTGCTCAGCTCGATACTGAACAAAATCGATCAAATTTGGGGAATATGCTTCAAATGGCATGTCGTTTGAGTGGGGATGACCTCGTATCAAAATTCAGTTATGCCCAAAAATTTGTTGTTTGGAGGTGCTGAGAGGCTAAAATCGCAAAAATTGTTCCTTTTTAAGCCAATCAATATAAAATCCAATGTTAGATACGTCACGTGTCTAAAAATCAGCCTTCCAAGTCAGTATGGTGAGAAATATGAGGGTTTTCCACTTTTTTAATTTTGAAAAAGAGCTGTTCCTCCCCTATCTCCCTTCCAAATTCAGCTAGGAAGTTGAATTTTGGTATGCAGGTACACTTGGTAGAGGCCACACATGTGCCTTTTCGAGGTTTCCATTTTTTAAAACTCATTGCGCCTCCTCACAGCCCAGCACAGTGGGTTTCTGGCAGATTTTCTTATTTTTTGAGCTTGTTCCTCGCATAACTCTCCTAAAAATTGAGCTGGGAAGTTAAAATTTGGTATGTAGATTTAGCATAGGACATGGATGTACCTTTCGGAGGTTGTTTCGACTTTTCAGCCTCATTGCCCCCCCCCCCCAAACCCAAAAAAGTTGCTTTTTGTTTGTTTTTCTTATTTTTGGGATGTGCTCCTCGCATATCTCTCCCCCAAATCAGACTAGGAAGTTGAAATTTGATATATAGATTTACTACACGTCCTAGGATGTTCGCTTCAGTGGCTTCAACTTTTTTTAACCCTATTGATCCTCATTCCCTCCTTTACCACTAATTTTTCAATTCGCATAATTATAATGTTCGAATGCGATTTGAAATCCAATCTACGAGGTAAAAAACTCTCAAAATTTAACTCACCACTACGAGTAATCAACTCGAGTCAAACTTCAAAATGGAATTTCGCTTCTTTTTTTCCAATTACATTTATAATATTGGCCTAGTCATAAATGAAAATATATTTAACATAGTTTTCGGAATCAATAATAATAGTACCACTTGAAATTCTCTCTATGCAGAATAAGCTCGTGTGCATTTGTCACGACGATGTCGAGAAAATATGACGTTATTATTAAACTTGTTTTTTCATTTATTTATCCGTTGCGGTGAAATATGACGCTATTACTCCCCTTCTCTCCTCCTTCTCGTCTAAAATAATAATTATCATCTTCATAAAACTTACTAGCTTGATAGAGTAGGCAGGCGGCTAGATACATAAATATACGTTCGCACAACTATACACATAGGCACGTGCACAAATTCAGAGAGTGATACAGAAATGAAGATAGAGTTACGTATACGTACGAGCGTAGCTTTTAATTAAATCCCAGCCTATGAGAATCATCAAAATCAGCACAACGACAACAACAACAACAACAACAGCGTAATATGTACAGAAAGACGTGGAATTCGGATCCAATTTGGATTTTCGGTTTTTAATTAAACGTATCAACAAAACGTAAATTAAACCGCGTAAGTAAAGTACACAGACACACACACAAACACTCACAGCCATAAAAATGCCATTTATCTGTAATTAAAAGTTATTCTGTTCTTCGTCAGATATACCTAGCCACCTCCTCCGCCTATTAGCCCTATCTACCTATTTGCCTATCTACTCTATAAACCTAGATTGCACATATATACGCGATAATGTTAATGTTGACAATCGAGTATTACGTTACAATGGATATCGAATACCTTCCCCTTACCCCAGCCCCTCCCCCCTACAACCCTGCACGATGCTTCCACCTCAGCCCAGGTCTTTAACTGGCCGGCATCGCATCGCATCGTATCGTACCGTCGTGCCATAAACCCTTTTATATTTCGCACCATAAAACACTAAATGGATAAACTTAACGCATTCGCCACTTGTCTGCGCCATCGCCAGCCACTTGAAGTTCCGTGGGTGAGCAGCAGACCGGAGGCAGGGCGGATTTTAATTAAATTTCATCGAACTAGGGACTCTTTCGGTTCTTCTATATATACATATATATGTTTTCTAAAATTCGCGTCGACTATTTTATGATGGCTTTTGGCGAAGTAGGTACTCGTCGCGTTTTTCAAGTACTCCAACGTACGTATACCTTATAGTATTCGTATAGTTGGATACGTATTTCACGAGTCACACGATATTGTATGTGAAGTACCCCCCCTCCCCTCCACCCCCTCAACCCGACTCTATTGAGTCATTCTCGCTACATTTAGTCGTTATCTTTATTTCTCTTGGTGTTGTTCGAAGACTAGTATATTCAGTTTTTGACTCTGGTGAACCACCTCACGTTTCCAAATCCCAACGCACCCAAGGACTAGAATATTTTCGTTGGCTCGATACCGACCAAAATAGCTAAGAATTGGACAATAAGCTTACATTGGTGGATGATTCAAGACACACGAGGGCGGATGACCTCGTGGTCAGAATTCAGTTATGTTGAAATTCAGGAGAAGGGGTGCTGAAGAGCAAAAATCGCAAAATTGCTTGTTTATAAACCAATGGACAGCGAACCAAATGCTACATAACATATCCAAAAATCAGCCTCCTACGTCAATTAGGAGCCAAGATATAGGAGTTTTCCCTACTAATTAAGCTTGAAAGGAGTCTGTTGTTCTGTTCTAGCACCTACCCTTCATTTCCCTTTCATTGAGCGAGAAATTGTCATGTAGGTACTAGAAGTGCCCTTTGAAGATTTTGAATTTTTAGCCAACCTTCACTCTCGCCCCCCTTCCCCCACCGAAAAAGTATTTTTTTGCAGTATTTACTGCTTTTAAGTTTACAGCGAACGAGGAAACAGTATCAACGAAATGCATTTTATGTTCCTAGAAAACTATTGAGACCATTTTTGGTGAATGTCAGATATTTTTTCATTTTATCCCCCCCCCCCCTTGACTAAAAATCATTTGCTTAGCTCGATACCAACCAAAATTAATAAAATTTGGGTGGTGGGATTGGATTGGTAGCCAATTTCATATTTTTGAACGGGGACAATTTTGGGTTCGAATTCAGTATTACCCAAATTTGAGGGGGGGGGGGTGCTGTGTAGATGAAATGAAAAAAATTATTTGTTTTTAATCCAATCAATAGAAGATCAAAAGTTACATAATATATCGTAAAATCAGCCTACCGGTTCAATTAGCGATTAGGAAGAGAGATATTGGGGAGGGGGGAGGTTCATTTTGACATGTAAAAAAGACTATGTTAAGCATATCTACCCTCCAAATTGAGTCGGCCCAAACAGCAGTAAAATATTAATTTTGTTGTTGGCTTATGGATTTATTTATAGGGTTTCCGATGTTTATGTGAATTTTCACGGTTTGTTCAATAGTTTTTCGTTTGATAATTTTTCCGTGCTGGATAATTATTTTACTCATTTCTCAACAACCTAATGTTCAAGTAATTTTATGCATTTTTGGAAATGTTGTAATTATTTTTCAACAGTTTTCCACAACTTTTTTTCAAATTGTGGGTAAATTTTCATATTTTTCAAAAATTTTTCTTTTTTTTGTTAGTTTTTTTTTTGTATTTTTGTGCATTTTATTCGATTTTTTCTACGATTTTCAATGTTTTTTCATAATTTTCAGCAAATTTTCAGTACTTTTGCGGATTTTTACAAATTTTTTACACATTTCGCAACATTTTCTTGCAATTTTTGGAAAATTTTCAGCACGTTAACGCGTTTGTGGCCAATTTTTTCACTAATTTTTCATATTCATATTTTTCAACATTTTTCCGTTATTTTTTTAAAATTTTGCTATATCTTTAGACATTTTCGTTCGTTTTTTTCTCCACTTTTCAACCATTTATTGCGATTTTAAATTAATTTTCCGTGCTTATACGCATTTTAAACAATTTTTTTACTCATTTTAACAATTTAAAAAAAATTTTTTTCACGTTTTGTAATTTTTTTCTATATTTTTATTAATTTTGAACAATTTTTTCACTCATTTTTCAATAATTTTTCACAACTTTTTTTCATATTCTGAATAAATTTTTCATATTTTTTCAATGTTCTTTCGTTATTTTTTATAATTTTGGCATTTTTGATAATTTTTTTCTTCATTTTCAAACATTTTTTTGCGATTTTCAAAACATTTTCCGTGCTTTTACGTATTTTTAATAATTTTTTTACTCAGTTTTCGACATTTTTTTGTTGTTTTTTACAATTTTGTTACATTTTTATGTATTTTCGATGATTTTTTCCTTTAATTTTTCATAATTTCTTGCAATTTTCAATAAATTTTCCGTTTTTTCTCGATTTTTGTACAATTTTTTACTCATTTTTCAGCATAATTCCTTACTAGGCAAATTTCATAACACCTGTCCCCCTCGGCACCCTATTTGGTGTATTTATCAAGTGTAAAAGTCATGCAAACAATTTTGCAGAAAAAAAAAAAATTTTTACGTTTTAAAAATTCTTGATCATTCGTATTAAAGATAAATTTCAACCATTGGCGAGGGAAGTGGGGAGGTAGGGAGGAAGGAGTGAAATAAAGAGAAATAAAAAATACACAACATACCTAAAATTATGAAGCAACAATGCAGGGAAAATTCAGTATCGACACTTTAACAGATTTTCTCCGAGAAAATTGATTACCTTTCAAATACCACTTTTTCAACTTTACAAAAAAACACGATAAAAATTTCCGAAATCGATCAATCTTGAAATTTTTGATGACCAAAAGTAGATCAACACTAAAAGTTGTTTTCAAAAATTTCGAAGGGTTTGGGAAAGGATGTAAAGTGAACAACTTCTTGTTTTTTTCAAAGAATCATAAACATTATGGAATTTTGTACAGAACATTAATAAAATATTTTGTTTGAAGTGTTTTCGAAAATGTAAAGTTGAATAGTAGCTTTTTAAAAGCCAAGTTGGAGATTTTGATTTTTTTACCATCAACGTTTTACGTCAAATTACCGATTCTTTTCTTCACTAGCCCAAATTTGCCCAATTTCCAACTTTCAAGGAATTGAAAATTGATCGATTTCTATTTTCAAACTGATTAATTCTTAGTACTTGAAAATCAAAATAATACATTCAAATTGACACGACTTCATTCTGAAATTTCTTAATTTGAAATTATATTTCAATCTTGAAATCATGTCAAAAATGATCGAAATTGATCTTCAAGGTGTTGAGACGAATTTTACACATGACGATTTGCTGCAACAGGCCTGACTTCATATCAAAGAAAATCGAACTAAAAGTTGTTTCAACTTTGCATAGTGAATGGATATTTCCTAAATTTTCTTTTGAAGATAAGACGAACGGTGGAAAGATATTAATATTCCTTCTCTTTCTTATATTTGACCCATTTCTTTCGATGATAATAGCGTAATAATAATTATTCAAGCGTAAAAAGGTCGAAAAATTGACCCAAAAAAAAACCAAGAACGAACATGTTATCAAAATTAAATTACGCAAAACGAATTTTCGATGTAGTGAAAAAAAAATCAAGAAAATCATACTCGTATCCGATTATTTACTAGGTTTAGTCTACGAATATACCTACATTACATCAAATGGCCTAAATAAATTTTGAAATATCGCCTCAAAAACATTATTATCCCTTTCAGGCGTTCTAATTGGTGTAACACGAAAGTACAGACCAGGCGTACATCGATGTGTAAATCTAATCGGTGAAGCTTGACACAATACCACACGTTATAATGGGCCATTTAATCACTACATTCGACAATTCTCTCAATCGTCGTGAAAAGCATTCAACGGCAACACAGGCCAGTGAAAATGTTCATTCTTCGAATATCAGTTGAGGCTCAACAGTTCGTCGAAACAGGCTAAAAACCCAGCAGTTCACCGAGTTCAAAGTCAGCCTACTTGGCATTTACAGCACAGACGCCCGTAGTCAAGTCTAGAATAGATAATACGCAAAATAGAGAACCAGAACGTTAGCTAGCGAACCTTGTAAAATTATCAAATACTCTTTTAGCCTAACGATATTATACCTTTAATTAAGCGCCGCCACCACCAGCACGCTTCGTAGTTTCCAAAAAGGCCAATAAAAATATCCTTTTAGTCTCGTTTCAACGCCGAATATTTAAAGATATTCGAGCTCCTGTGGCATTTATACGGTATGTAGTTCCTAAACCTATATACTCCTACTGGTATGTTATATGTATGCGTAGTACCTACAATAGAGGAATACAGTGCAACGCAGACGACCGCCAAACAAAAGGCCAAAAAGGGTACACGACTACTACACGCACGTACGAATAACACACCCGTAATGAATACCGAGACGCGTTAGAGCATTGAATTAGAGCGGCCGTTGTAAGCAAAATGGCACTAGTGGGAAAAAACCCCGCTCTCTTCGACTCGCCCTGGTTTAACGATTCGCTCGTACGTAGCGATCTATTAAAATGAATCTGGGCAGACCAGTTGAAGTTTTAGTGAATATCGTTTGTACCGTTATACAGGGTGTCCGTTGTAGGTACACTGACTACACTACGATAATATGAATATTTTCTCAATGAATAAGGGCAGAGCAGGAGTAGGAAGAAGTGGTTCACTTCACAGCAAATAGTTGAAACACCAAAAAACCACATCTCAGACACGTGCCAAATTTTAACTCCTTATCTTAATTTAGAAGCGAGATACGAGTGAAACAAAATTGAAATATTAGAAAAATCTCATAAAAAATTCAATTTTTGGGCGTCTGAAGGAGTGCAATGAGTCAAAAGCACATGTAGGGACCCCCCCCCCACCACTAAATCTACATATTAACTTTCAACCACCTACTGTAAACTCCAAAAATAAGCAAAATCACCTAACAAACTACTTTTTTGGAGCTGTAAAGGAGTACGTACGGTGGGGCTGAAAGTTCATACCCCATAAAGGCGTATCTTGATCCCTCAATGAATCTACATACCCAATTTCAATTCCATACCTCAGTTTGGAGAGGAGGTATGAGAAGGAGAAACTCGAAAAATAAGGAAAATTGTCCAAAAAAGTACTTTTTTAGGTGCCGTGAAGGGGTACAATGGGAATGAAAAGTTTAAACCGCCGAAAGACATCTACATTAGGGTGGGTCAAAAAAAACTATTATTTTTTTTTTCACTTGGTATCCTGAAAAACTGGTTGGTAGATACCTCAAAAAAATTCTCTCCACGCATGAGCTCTTAATTTTAACAGGAACGTCCTCCGTCTTTCAGATTTCTATTTTTTTTTCTATTGTTATAAAGAAAATTGCATATCTTGGTGTCTACTATGTGAAAAAAAATATTTCATCTCATATACTTGTAGGAAATTGAATTCTCTACAAAAAAGGTCTCTTAC
>FIZR01001555.1:0-26382 GCA_900060175.1 Ferrisia virgata
CAACCAGTTTTTCAGGGTACCAAGTGAAAAAAAAATAATCGTTTTTTTTTGACCCACCCTAATATGTATGTATATGCAACAGACACCCGTAGAATTTAAATTAAACTCTTTATTCTGCCTGTCGTAGAGTTCAGCTGGAATTTCATTGAAGCTACGTCCGACGCTACCTCGCAAACAACTCGACATACCCAGGTTTAGTCCGACCGCTGCGTGGCGATTACTATCCGCCTTGGAAAGTCCGGTACATAGCGAAGAAGATGATTTAATGCTTATCGAAGAGCAAATACCGCATCCTCACGCCGGCCATCAATTAACCGATAAATCGGGCGATAGCGGTATTTCGGGCGACGCCAGTCCACACCATCAAGACTCTACTCATAACTCGCAGGTACAACCAGAGAGACTTACCTATACGTGTTAAACGCGGAAATAAACGTTAAGAAATTGCGTAATTTAATTTATAACGTAACTGGTTTCTTTACGGTGTATCAGAGCGGCGTTTAATTTGATTTAGTATTATTATTTCTTTCTTTCTTTCTTTTTTTTTATTAAACGTCGCTCTAAATTCTGCTCTTCGTTGGGGATTTATTTTAATTAGACGATCGCGTCGAAACGGCTCAGAGCTTCGATTTGTAAATGAGGTGAAGTCGATTGAAAATTATACCGGTGTTGAGTGTACATGTACATACTTACATATGTGCTGTATGCGTTGTGTATGTATAGGTACGTGTTTATGTAGGTACCTACATGTGTCTGTGTAATTATGCATCGTGTATTAATGTTGTTGTACGAGTACATACGTATAACGTGTATGTGCGTCACTGTCGGCGCATTGCGGTGCGGTGCGGTCCGTCGTCTTCGTAGTCTGAAATTGGGCTAAATACATAACTTACGAATAAATTTATTAATTACATAAATTAAACGAGCCATTACGTTTTATGGAACAGGTTGCGTGGACTCCTCAACAAGATTTGGAAGAAACCAGTTCCGATGGAGGGCTCGAATCAGCGCCTGTTTCGCCGGAAAGTATCGGTACGGCCAAATTTTCACCGAGGTTTTCCTTATCGCTGCCTAGAGATGAAAGAGTACCCCCCTACCCGTACTCTGATAAGGTATTTTTTTTCATTTTATTCAGTTTAACTGTATGTTACCACGTCTGACCTATTTTATGTCTACAAGAATCACAATGAATGTAGTATACATTTTTTTTTCCTAGTTTTCATTGATTTCCAAATTAGCACAGTCTTTTTAGGTTTTAACCTGATCAAAATTCACGGGAAATCTTCCCAAATAACGCAATAACCAGAAAAATGTTAAAACAAAAGTTTTAGAGCGTTAAAAAACCAAAATTTTCACTTCTTTGACTCCCCCCCCCCCGGAGGTTGTGGGGTGTAGCTAAGGCGTCCAGAAAAAAACACTAAACTCGAAATACCAACGTTTAAACGAATTTATATAATACTAAATCGAGCCTAATCACAAGTTGAGATATTCGCAAGAAAATATATGAAAAAATAAAATCTGAATTAATTCATTTCAAAAAGAATTGTTGAAATGGACTCAGCATTTCAAAAACAATACATTTAGTAGTCATTTCAGCTCAAAAATAGCCTAAACCTGATAAAAGTTTGCGAAAAGGGGAAATATCGAGCATAAGTACTATGAAGTATATGTTTTTATACTCCCAGACTTTCCTAAAATTCGTGCTTATTTTGTTCTCAATTTGGGTGGGGGGGGGGTGTGTGCAAAGTTTGGTTTTTGGCCTATCACTTCCCAAATAACGCAGTAACGAAAAAAAATGTTGAAACAAAAATTGTAGTGCGTTAAAAAACAAGCATTGTTACTTCTTTGACTCCCCCCCCAAAGGAGGACGTGGGGAGGAGTTAGAGTGTACAGAAAAAAAATCATCTTTAAAATCTCAAATTAACAAGAAAAACTTGCAAAAAATTATTCAAATCGCTTTTATTAGCACTTTTCTTGCGTAGTACTTCCCACCGTTATGTAAAATTGTAAAAACGCCGGACTATCCGTTTTCTTAAAGTTTGGGGGGGGGGGGAGGGGTGTAGGGATAGCCTTTCAAAAAGTTGCAACTTTTTCAAGGGATAAAAAATATTCGAAAAAGTGGTTTACATATTTATAGAGTGTTAAAAAACAAAAATTTTATTTTTTTTTACTTTTTTTCTAGGTAGTCATGAGATAGAGCTAAGGTGAAAAGAAAAAAAGTGAAGCTTGAAAATTCCTCTAGGAATGAATAATTTACGGGGCAATGCGAGTGAGGTATAAATTCCAGCAAGCCAACAATTGAATGAGTCCAATACAGATGTTTTTATAGTCACGGAATTCTATTTTGACAACCATTTGAGCGTTGAACCCAAATTGGGCTTCTAAAAGAGAGGTTTAAAATATAAAATTTGTCAAATTTTAAGCAATGGTGTCAATTTACAAAACTCCAAAATTATCGTTGGTCTTAGTAATTCCAAGATCCCAAAACAGCGCATTGGGAAACCCATATATCGAATCGATGCCTATTTTTGTGCATTTTGAAAAATTGTAGAATTTTAACATCCCAATTTGAGGCTTAATTTGGGTCCAAATGGTAAAAGTTCTCATTAATCTAAAACAGAAGGTTTTTGAACCTTATAAATTGACAGTGATGTGCAAAATTTGGCAAATTTTAGATTTTGAACCTCCCCTTCAGAAGCCCAATTTTTAATTCTGCGACTACAAAAACCCCTGTATTAGACTCATTCAATTTTGGCTTTGCTGGAATGTATACATGACTCGCATAGACATAAATTATTAATTTTAGGAGCAATTTTCAAGTGTCACTTTTTTTTCTTTTTGCCATTGCTCAGTCTCATGACCATATGGGAAAAAAATTTTAAAACGGAAATGTTTGTCTTATAACGCCCTACAACGTTTGTCTGAACCATTTTTTTAGCATAACAGACTTATCTCTTGATAAAGTTAGAAATTTTAGAAGGGCGGAATCCCTCCTCTCCGCCTTGAGAAAACTGCATAATTTAACATTTTACTAATTTTACAAAACGGCAAGAAGTGCTACGCAAGAAAAGTGCTACTAAAAGCAAATTAAGTGGAGGACAGGTGTCCAGAACTTGAAAAAAAGAATTTTTCAAAAATATTTTAAAAGTACTAGAGTTAAGTGATATTATTCAAAAATATTTTTAAAAAATGGGGATCATTTAAAAAAGTTGGGGAACATAACAAAGCCCCAAAATATATCAGAAAAAATGAAATAATAATGATTATAATAAATTCAAGGTATTGAGTTCATACGGTCCTGCAACGTGAAAAAATTAGCAAAGCAAAGGCTACTCTAAAAATAGTGTGAAAATATTTGGAAATACCAAGACCTTTTCCAATATTAAGTCGATTTTCTTCAAAAAGTTCGGCATTAAATTCACCTATTTTTGGCATAGACGATGCATGGGCAAGATAATCCTCAAAATTTCATACTCATAATGTAAAATGGGATGTCATTGAAATTTAAAAAAAAAAGATCAATTTGATTGGTGAATTAGTTTTTGTGAACCAGATATCTAAAGTACAAAAATGAACTTTTCAGGAGTGCAATTGAAAGTTTGAAATCAGGGCTTTTTTAGACCATGATTTCCTCAAAAAATTTTATTTCTCATTATAATATGAAGTTGATCAATGATCCTGATATTGGTCAGGCCAAGGTGGTGTACTGTATGAATTTTTTGAATAATCGATTTTTTTAACATCCGAAACCCTATCTACCCTTTAACCGAATTTTTGAAAATTTTTTTATCAATTGGAGATTTTCAAAAATATTTATTTTCTAAACGCCTTAGCTCTTAAAGAAGTAGAAACGTTTGTTTTTTAACGCTCTACAACTTTTGTTTAAACATTTTTTTCGTAAGTGAATTATTTGGGAAGTGATTTCCAAGAAACCAAACTTTGCACCCCTTACTCTCCCCCCAAGAGGGGGTAATATATGCATGGATTTTAGGCGAAGTTTGGGAATATTGAAATACATACTCCACAGTACCTATATACAAAATTTCCACTTTCGCAAATTTTTTTCGGGTTTGGGGCCATTTTTGAGCTAAAATGACTGTACTAAATGCATGTTTATGATATTCATAGTCCATTTTAACAATTCTTTTTGAAATGAATTAATTTTTATTTTATTTTCTCATATATCCTCTTCTTACGAATGGCTCAACATGTGATTAAGCTCGATTCAATGTTGTATAAATTCGTTTAAACATGAATATTTCAAGTTTAATTCATTCATATTTTGAAGGAATAAGTGTTAGGTTGATTTTGTATCAAAATTTTAATTTATTATAAATTTAAAAATCGCTTAATGGGAGCAAAAATCATGAAAATTTTCCAAGTGAAATCATGAAATGCAGAGGAAATTAAATAATTTGATGTTTACTTGTATTCAAAACGAATATACACAAAGTCCCTTCAAATTTCAAAACGCAATATTTTCTACATTTATGTGAATCTCTCTGCCTCTCAGGTTTACATTAGATTCTAGCTTTTGATCTTTGAAATATAAGTTTATTAACTTCTTTTATTGAAAGATAAACGATGAACTATCATACTTTTAGTGTACTCGTATGATTTGTATGAATCATTTTTTTTTTTAAAATCATAAAAGGCATGAAAGTAGTTGAGCTTCGGTTCAGTTTTTTTTATTAAAAAAAAAAATCACTTATTAAATGTTTTGAAAATTTTAAACCTTCATCCTAGAAAAAGATTCAAAGTGTTTGAAAAAGACCAGTTTAAATTATCATACTTATTTTTATTTCTATTTTATTTCAGATCCCATCAGAAATATTCCCATCGTCGAGTTTTCAAAATTTGAAAAAACTTAAACGATCAGTTAGCGGTGCTTTAGGAAGAAATAAGGAAGTAGCCGCAGTTTCATCGTTAGATGAGAATTGGTTGCTTAGCAGAAGTGTGCCAAATTTATTTCATAATTCTTATGCAAATCGTTGGAGCGATACGAGCCCATCATCTGGGGAACAGGTAAAATCCTGCAACGGTTGTACTATTTCCGTTGAAAATTTTCGATGTTTCAAAAAAAATATTCATTTATTTGTGTTTGCAGGATGACGATGTAGCATGTTCAGTGGGGAAACCTCCTTCATTTTCTTATTTAGCTAATGGCGGCCATATTATGTATTTACCAGAGTACAAAAATACCAAACAACAAAGGTAAGTTTGCAAATTGATAATTTATTCGGTATCTATGTAATAGAATGATATATTTTTATTTTTAATTGCAGAGAACGAAAAGTTCCAAATTTAACGCAAATGTCAAAATCCTGCGAGGACTTGACGAGGCACGAGGTTGAAAAATCCAATCATATGAGTAATATGTCTTCGAGTACTAACCCCAGCAGCAGTAGTAATAATAATAATAATAATAACCGGACAAAATCGAGTCGTAAATTTACCTTCCAAAGTACAATCAGACAAATCGAAAGAAAAAGAATAGCAGAGAAATTATCTAAAGAAGCTGAAGAAAAAGGTTAAAAAAAATTATTTTACGTTAAAACTCACTACTACATATATATTATTTAAATAATTTTTTTTTCACGCAGAACGAAGAAGACTGCATGAATTAGAAGCTATGAAGAAAGTTGAGGAAGAATTTCAACGTAAAAGAGAACGAGAAAAGGCTGACATTAGGCATCAATTACGTTTATATAATTTAACAGAAGGTGGCAGAGAGCAACCGGATGGCGCTGTTATTCCTCCTTCACCACCGAGTACTCAGATTTTATCCGAGTATCGGCAACCTAGAAGAGATTATAGAGATTATACTCCTATGAGGTACGATTTTTTTCATCATTGAAAAATCCATTTACTGTATAAATTTTCATCGAGTATTTTTCTCACTTGTAGATCTGATTTGGATTCGATATCGCATTCAGATCCTGGAATTAAAAAAGAAACCGTTCACCCAGAAGTTGTGTATAAAATGCCTAAAAATGCTCAAGTTTACGTTACTCCGCATCATTCTAATTCTGGTGAAATAAAATTCGTGGTTTTCTTAAATGAGTAAAATTTTTCGTGATTTTTTTTCAATATTTAAATTTATTTATTTTTAGGTAACGGTAGTTATCATTCGCGGGTCGATTCTCCTAAATCATTATCTTCAGGTAATTACAGGAAAGATTTTGCTCAAGGTGCCTTACCACGTTCGGTAGCTAGCTCAGATTCCGAACTATCGCAGCCGAATACCAGGCCTACTTCAAGAACGAAACAACGAAGCAGGTACGATCATTATAGATATATAATGGTATTTCTTCCAACTCCAAATTGACCTATAAACGAGTCTGAATATAACATAAAACGTAATAATTAAACTTATTAATTTTAAAATAAGACGATCCGATGATCGAAATCTTTATACGTACGTAACAAGATACTTACATATACCTGACTAATCATGATGAGGATTATTTTATCAGCGAGAAGTTTTTTCTCGTTTTAACCAACGAATGGGTTTTATTACCTACTTCAACATTGTACATAATAATTACTTACCTATCATTTGTGGGAACTATGTAGAACCGTAACTCGATAGCTAACAACTATACTCGATCGTCGAATAATACGTATTGATTAATTTTTTTAAAATAATAAAAAAAAAAAAATCAAAAAGCATGATAACATATTACTAACTGGTTTGCAATGATTTTGCTCTCTAACTGCAGGTTTTAGAAGTGAAGCGATGTTTTAACTTATCTAGTCACACAGCAACAATAACAAGTACGAAAGGTGTGTACTTTTGGTTTTTGGTTTCGTTTTTATTATTAATCGTATTAACTATGGTAATCTCCCAAAAATGTATCTATTCAAAGTTGGAGTATATTTTTAATTTAATCATTCGCCATATTGTAGGTCCCAAAGTCCAGAACTCAATGACGAAGCAAACGAATCGGAAAACCGTGATATTCTTATGAATGGAACTTCCTTCAATAGTTCTTTAATCGTAAGCTCAATCATAATTATTTATGCTAGTTTATGATTCGAGAATGGATCGATATATCAGTGCATATAACTTACTTCGTATTGTTTTTACCAGAGAGAAGAATCATTGAAAACGTTTAATAAGGAACCAGTGCATAACAAAATAACACCTCAGCCGTATAATCGTAATAAAACATACAAGCCGGTTTTATTCAAACCATTCGTCAGTGATAAAATTGCTCAAGTTACTTCGTAAATTAGTTCTTAAATGTACGTTATTTTAAAACTAGTCGTTCATATGTACATAATAAATAACGAACAAATTTACTTATATTAAATTCATACAAAAACGATTTGCATTGTCATCTTGGAAATTTTTTTTACATTTGTTATAGATAGTGCAATATTTAAGAATGAATATGTACCTGTTCATAAAGTATTTAATTTTTTTGTATAAATATTTTTTTTTTCGCTTGTTACTTGTTATATTTTCCAACTTACGTTGAATAGCGTTATTGTATTTGGATAAATAAAAAATTTATAGTTTTTGCAAAAAATGCTTCATTCTTCCGGCGTCGCCTTGTTATCAACTTGATTTTATATTTCGTTGTTATCATCTGACCAGAAGTTGGAGCTATTATTTTTTTAATTTCAACCTTACCGGCTACGGTTTTTGATCTGATTGTTTTTCAATTAAAATATTCGCCTTCAATTTTTTAGAAATGCTAAATAAATGATTTTTTTCGTTACAAGAGTTGTAGTGAAAACAAGCCGGTTAGTATTAGTATAATGACAAGCATACATTTACATAATAAAATCTAGGCATTTGAGCAGATTTCTAGTAATTTCATTGGTCCGTAATACATTGTTTACATTTTTATCCTGATAACCAAGAGCTGAATTTAAAAAGAACAGACTAAAAAAACCTTAGAAACATACTTATTTATTTTGTAATCGTCAATTTTTCAATATAAAATTCATAGCTTAAGCTTCTATTTCAAAACTCTAAACTACCTGGAAGATTTGATCACCATTTCATTTTACATTTTCTAAACCAGTAACGACAATATCTGAGATTCGATACTATTATTCTGTTCTAACTTCCATACGAATTGATCTTTATTTTGAAATAAATTTCGATCGAAGATCCTGGTACAGTGTGTAAGAATACTCTCGAAGGTTTCATTGAAAAAGTAAATATCGACTCAGGTAAGCATTACATTGGCAAAGGTATACATAAATGTACAATATACAAGACCCAAATACATCGTGATTCAAATTCGCAGACTGCTATAGTCTTTACACGAGGGTTGTCACGCGCCCAGTCTAACATTCACCTATTGAATGTACTGACGACGAAGTATTGCTCTATGGTTAATTCAGGTTGGGGGATTTTTTGTTCATTACACCTAATCCAGGTGCGCTTAAGAAAAAGACGCATTTCAAATAGATAAATTAAAGGGTCGACTAGACTGCGTTTCTATAATTCTTTTTAGGGTCTTTGACTTTCCCCCTGATACCGTCAAGAAAGTGCCAGTTAACGGATATGAAATCACCTGGTTTTGAACAATATTGTATATGAATGTAACGACTATCTTGGTACAGACGTTAGGAGTTTAATGCACGTGGATTATTATGAAGGTGCTTACCGTCTTGTTCCTCAAGTCTCGCACGTTCGGCTCATGTTAAACAATTCGCCAAAAGCCTGCATACAGATTGAAATTTGCCCTAAATTTTTACCAGCTTATTACATCTTATCAGTTATCATATTTATAACATGCGGAATAAATAATCCGTTTCTATGATATAATTACTCGAATTATTAATCTATTCCACAGCTATCGATAATAGTACTACATTTTGATACCTGAATAAATATATCACATTTTTGTTGGTATATTTCGACAACATTTATAAACACTTAGCTTTTTTAGCTTGTGAAAATTGTTTCAATCGCTATTTTCGATGTAGAGTTATTCCATTCAAAGACACAGGTTGCTGATATTAAACAATGAACTGTACCCGCATAAAGGATGAGAATTTTTTCATTCGACGAATTCACCAGCTACATAGAATGTATACCTACCTATTACAGTGAAATACAACCCAACTACCGATAATTTGATACGTTATCAAGAAACACATTTCTTTCGCAATCCATTTTCTTGGATCAATTGTCTTCATTTATAATTTCTTGGTTCTTATAGTTAATTGATAATAAAAAATAATCAATCTCTGTGAAGAATTTCCATGTACTTTCATATAAAAAATAAAACATTCCCAACGTTGGCTTGAATAAACTGAATCGCAATTACATTTATTAAATTTAATCATAAAACTCATCCGAATAATCTGATATAGAGATTTCATCAATTTATATTATCTGGAGGTTGTTTCGAAAACATATTTTAGAAAATGTATCTGAATAATTTTCTTTATCAAGGAAGAATCACGTATAATATCTATCTCGATGTGGTACGAATCTGTAATGCTATCTGATTATTTGAAACGTTGAATATTTTCTGCAAATGATACTAAGATGATGATATAATTTTTTTATGTAGTTTATTCTTGATATAAACTTAAATTGTGTTGTTGAAGCACTGAAATGAAACCCTTTCTCACTCTCGTAAGTATGAAAAATAAAATATTTATGAAATAAGCAACCTGGTATTTCGTGATTGCGTTTCCATCATTTTTGTTGTTTTAAAATTCAGATATATGGAAACTTGGGGGACGTTTGGCATCTGCTAATCATACCTGAATAGTTTATGATAGATATTCAAATAAATATACGAATCATACCGGCATCTAGACTAAATTTGAATTAGATTTATTGAGAAATAATGTGCACGTCTAAGTTTTCTGCATATTTTAGGTACACCTTCGTTATGATAGATTTAAAATTGATATAAATCTTTTTCCATAGTCCTGCATCGAAATAATTTATTTTTGTTTTTAAAACATCGTATAATTCAAATTCATGTGTTCATAGTTTGGATAGGTGAGAATTTCTACCTGATCGAATGTTCTTTTTATAAAAAAATAAATGAGTAAAATAGAAATTGATAGTATTTTTGGTTATTAAAAATTTTGATTTCTCACAATATTAAAAGCTGTGCTAAAAAACTATTTTTAATTTATAACAATCTTATCTATCCTCTTAATCATAAGATTTACTAATGAAAAACAAAAACAAAATCAATAAATTTCAATACTTAAATATTTTTGAAGCCGTGAATCATTTTTAAATTCTTTTTTCGCAACCTAAAAGATTCTGAATATCTTTTTTCAATCTCTTCCTGTATCGAACGTACAATTTTATTTGCAGTTTCTACTATTTTCCATTTGTTCATACACTTCACACGGACAACAGTATGTTGATGACAAATCATCGGACAGAAGTTTCTTTCTGGACTCTCCTCTAGATGAAAATCCACCCGATGATGATCACCGATACGATGAATTACTCGAACGTCTATTCAATGGAACCCCTCCACCAGTTAATCTCACTTATGAAACTGGGCCTTACGATAAATTCATTTTCGACCCTACCGACGATGAAAATATGTCAGACACTTATCGCGCTTTATTAAAATTATACTTACATCATTTATTGAACGAAACATCGCATTTCCCCGATGTCGGTCTAGAAGAAGAAATATTTTGGAAAATGTTTAAACTGACTGCAGCCTTTTTGAAATACCAACATCATTTACACGCGAACGATACATTGGTTCCAGATCAACAAAATCAGACGCATATCTATAATAGTAGGGAAGTAGATACAGAGACTTTCCTAAAAGATATGCTCCATTATTACCAAGGATTAGCAGCCAAAAATAACGTATCTAAGGTTATTGAAATTTCAGAAAAACGTAGCACGTCTTTAGCCTCGCGTGTAAAAAGTAAAATAGCTGTAATTTGGCATAAAGGAGTAAATCGTGTCAAAAGCTGGTGGAATAGTACCAGATTTCCCGGTGTACGAACGAAACGAACTGTTGGCAATGTAACGCTAACTGGAGTAAAAATTATGAAAAGTTTTTTAAATAAAATATCTGGTTTCTTCAAAACCAATGTTCCAGCAAATATGATATCATTACAATACGTTTAGAAATAAGCGAATATTATGGGGATCTGACTGAATCAGGTGATTAAGGCAAGTCTAAAAAAACGTAGAAAGTGAAAATTCATTTGGATACGATCGAAGTTTATTTCATGCCTGGAAGATAGAATTATTTCTATGCAAAACAATGTAGTATTTTGTAATTTCTATAATTCAAGTAACATAATTACTATAATAAATTCTTATTTAATAAAAATACAATACAATCTGTGTGACTAAGTCCTGGATAAGTTCGTACTCGTAGTCTGGTCAAATTTATTTGCTGGTATGTTTTATAAGCGATGTAGGACGTACTCATGAAATTATTGACCTTTTTCATTATAAAATATAAAAATCTTGATTTTTTGTTTTAAATTTATCATCAAAGGTAGAACAAGATCTCATCCTATTATCCAAGCAAGCCATTTACCTACCTATTTATTAGAAATGCTGATAAGAGAAGCGCAACAACAATGTTACGTTATCACTCATTCGCTTTTCGCTCCCAAAACGAATAATTATTCTTTCAATGATTTTGTGGAAAATTAAAAACTGTGAATTATTCTGTTAGAAAAAAATTCATTGCCAATTTCATGCGTTTATCCAGTCTGATGTACGTGAGTATAATTTATTTATTCAAATTCATAAGTCATATTGCATATCTTTTATTATTTATGAAAACAGTAACTACCTGTTTATCATTGTCCTCCAAGAGCTATGTTAAAAGTATGAAATAATTATGTAAATGAAATATTGGTGCATGAAGGAATGAAAAATTTTCCCAAGGCAGTATCCACATACATTAAAACCATCATCATCCGTTCTGGACTATTTCTTAGCTGAACTGTAGTTCGATACACCGTCTGTCGATAGTTACGGTAGAGTTCTTCTTCTAATGCGTTGTTGTGTTGTACTCGTAGTCATGTCTGACTTTTACGATGTTAATGACACGTAATTGTATTCCTTTTGGTACATATATTTGTGTTCAATTACAGATACATCGTCAACACCACCAGCACTACATTGCTGGCGCGTAAATAATAAAAAATAAAAAGGAAGTTATACGTATCCATGTGCCAATATAACGAGAGCTCGTTATAGGTAAAATGTATAAAAAAATGAACCCGCTATAGTCGGCTCGACTAACGACCCCTTGACGTTTATAACAACCACATATGACAACGGATGTATAGATATAGAGTAGTTATATGCCTATAATATGTAAATTGCTATGCTATTCAAACTGCAATTTTTTTTCTCGTCCATTTTCTAAAACCAGAATTCAACAGGATAATTTCAATAGGCACCAGATAGGTACCTTTACATTGCTAGAAAAAAATCATGCCTCTGTTTCCTTTTATTCCTGTTGAGAAGATGAGGAGGGTAGTCTCCGTCAGGCTAAATGTTTTTTATAATGTAGTGCGACACCGACTTTTGTTCAGCCAGGTACTCAAGTCAAGGTATCTAGGCTCCTGAAGTCTAAAGAATGGTTCATTTATCATTGCAGAACACAACACCTAAGCACGATTGCTCGTTTTCACCAACGTAAAATATAAAAAACTAGTTCAGTTTGGGTACCTATGCGATTCGTGGAAACCCAAATACTGTTAATTGAAGAAAACTCCAAGTAAATGGCTGTTGAACGACTGGAGCCTTCAGAGTATACTGAATCGAATACCCTACGGCATCTCATATGGGGGTATTTACAAGGCTGATGTTAAAAGTTCAAATTAAAAATGCTTGTAGCCGGAGCGACAGTCCGTCGTCGTCCAAGCTGAAATCCTATATCCCTCTTTTCATGTGTTTATGTTTATGAAATATCTAAGAACTTTTTGTAATGGGTTAAAATTACGTAGTTTAGTTTTGATGTACGTAGTATATCGTGTGAAATTGCAATTTAAATTCATCTTCCTAAACACCTGTAGCATTATCTCCTTCACACGTAGATAAAAATCAATCAGCTTCACAGTCCGTCGCTTATACGAATAATTTATAAAGAAAGATACCCCTATCTTGCTTTGCAATATGCGTGCTTGAATTTGAATATTTGCGAAAAGAATTATTCATTCCATTCTTGTACACGAGTCGTTCCCGAATCGAGAAAACCGGTGGTGTATTTTTGATCATGATAGTTTTAATTCATTAAAGGGAATTTACCTCGCTCGTATGCCATATCGTGGATAATGGAATAGGTACTGCGTTATCCTGTCGTTCCAACTCCAGGTACTTAACTTTGTGAGGCAGAACTGGTACACATTTATACATTACATCAAGATTCAACTATACATTAACACCGGGCCCCAAGCGCGTTGTTGCCGATTTATGAAAAAAAAAAAAAAAAAAAAAAAAAAAAATATAATCATGATGATAAAAGAAAGCGGCGAGCACTATTTCAACCCTAAATGTTTTCATCTCGCCGATTTGCACCGAATATGAAATAATAGGTTGTTTTTTTGTTTTTTTTGTTTTTTTTTTTTTAGGTTGCTGAATGTGTTTTATGTATCAACGGTGGATATGAATTAGGAACTGAGAAGTATAAGTAAGCTGAATATGTTAGTCAAATTCAATGTATCTGGTTGATTTTTGAAATTTTTGCAGAAATTAGAAGTACCCACTTGGAGACTGCACTTGATGAGTATTTTGATTTGGCCTAGTTTTTTCCCAGTGATGTACATAACTATTTAGATACACTCATATGGACAAACTGTTAGATTTATTTTTCGTTCATATAATAAGTGATATAAAATTCAATTCTATAAGGCTCGATTTCAAACAATTATACGTATAACAAACCAGAATAAATTCCAAAAAGATGGTCCACGGTCGGTTATAAGGATATGCCTGTTATGAATTCACTTTTGTACGTTACCTACCTGCTAATTCATGTTTAAAAGAATTATAGGAATTCATCGACCTTCTTCTTTTTTCAGCCCACTAGGTATTCCATTTTGGCTTATTTTGTATTGAGTACCTTTTAAAGATTCTTGTTTGGTGTATTCTGCTTGACCGATGATAAGAAGCTCTTTGTGTTAAATTCAAGAAAAGACCTACCAAGGCACTAAATTTTCATCCGGAGAAAGCAAATTGCTTTTTTCCAGAAGAAGAAAAAAAACGACGCTCTTTTATTCAAACAGCTGATTAATGTATCCTTTCTAGTGGTTAGATTTATAAAATCTCTTTCGACATTTTACATACATTTTTATTTTCGCGCAAAATAATAAAAAAGAACCGAATCGCTTACAACCTTATACCACGATGAAGGTCGCAAGGGAACAATGAGCGTATAGGTAGCGTAAAAACGATTTGAAAAAATTTATGCACGCACGTCTACAGCATTTTTGCAAACTCACACCACACATGGCAACATCGCCTTTGACAACATTCCATTTTTTATTCGAAGTTCATTACCATTACATTGGTGAAGGATTGCGGGTTCAATAGAAGTTGTTCCGTATGACGTGGTACAAAACACGAGGGAGACTATGTCTAATCGCTGGTGGTCTGTTTTAATAAGAACTAGTTTTCTGTGTTATACAATCCAAGGTCGTCAAATTATTTTCAAACAGTTCCTCATTACAGCAGAAAAAAAACTATGTACGTAGTACGTAGATAAATTTTATTAGAAGAACTAGATAGAAATTTTATTGCTGTTATTTGCAACAGATAAGGTGTGAAAATTCGTCAACTGTTTTTTTTTTCACTTCTGGGAGAAGAAAAAAAAACACAAAAATTTGTAATAGTTGTTGGCGTGGGAAATTTAAATAAATTTCAATGGGTAGTCTAAGACGTGGAGAGTGCATACATATATGTTTACAGGTAGGGCTCTGAGTTTCTGCTAAACGACTCTTTCATTAGCCTGATTTTGATATTTTTCTCCACAATACCACACTTAGGCGTAATTCTTAGAATTAGGCCTACACATAGAATCGTACGATGCTGTGCACTTATCTGATTAGTTCCATCAAACTTTTTCCATTTTTTATCTATCCGTTAGTGAATACGATTATCAACTTGGCTCCATACCCAATACGCAGTTTTAAACGAAGAGAAGAAACTATTCAAGTGTCAACTTCAATGTCTTTCTTGTCTCTTGTTCAGCTTCTTCAATCACCAACATTCTTACCTATTTATCCATTAATATGTATTCCAGTGGTAAAACTAAACTAGTACCTAAAAATATTACCACCCTCTGAGGTGATTTACTGTTGGCGAGAAGAACTGCCCGGAAGAGGGTTGAAACATAATGTATGTATTATCCTACTACTGAGAAAATATAAACTGCTGTTGGCGTGCTGAATATCGTCTTTGTACCGTACATTTTGGCGCTTTGTTGTAAATTTTCATTTTTACATCATTATTTTGGAATCGGTTTAGTTATTATTTTCATCAAGAGGAAATTCAGGGTAATGTAATGCTTAGCACCGCAACGAAAATTTTATTAATTCACGTATTAATGAATTATTTTTTTTTAATTGCAAATATTTTTGAATTTTTCCTGGAATATGTGAAGTTTGAAATTTTATATCTAGTTGTTTTTGAGGTTAAAGAGGAGTTTCAAAATCTTGGAGTATTTGTATTCTAATCGTATTTTACCCATAAGAATCGTTCGGGTGATTACATTTTCATTATTAAACTTGTTGAATACGAAACGAATTGTCGAGCTGTATTGCATCATGTGCTTCGTTGTTTCTTTTTTTGGTGGAATTTTTAACTTTCAATTTGAATTTCTATAATCTGTTCAATTTAAATTGAGCTCTCACTACTACGAATATAATTATTATAAACCAATCAGATTACTAGAAATCCAATATCGAGCAGATTTTAAGCAATGTAATTGGTTCATAGTATATTGTTTACATTTTTGTTCTGATAACCAGAGCTCAATTTAAATTGAACTAACTAATTATATTTTTATTATTATTCATCTACTTTTATATCGAAATAATTATTTTATCGTACATAATTAGTTACAATGAAACAGTACGAGTATATAATGTTTTCATTATTACGCCTAGGTATTGACGTTTTTCAATAAAATTGATGTTTCATTCTTAAAAAAAAAAAAAAAAAAAAAAATTAAAAAATAATTCGCACGTTTAGTTAAAAAAAAAAAAAAAAAAAAAAAATTGAAAAATAATTCGCACGTTTAGTGTGATTGATCCACTAAGGCTGAACCTTTAGTTAAACTTAAAACTGCATGACTACGCATTCAAGCGATTATATATTTTCGTGTAATCTTGT
The DNA here is from genome assembly GCA_900060175.1 of Ferrisia virgata. Lineage (NCBI taxonomy): Eukaryota > Metazoa > Arthropoda > Insecta > Hemiptera > Pseudococcidae > Ferrisia > Ferrisia virgata. The sequence continues at coordinate 16,325 of FIZR01001555.1, forward strand.
GTACCATACCTGATAAAAAGCCATAAAAAAATGAAGTATGTAGATGTGTAGATCTTATTTCCAAAGAGAAATATGATAGCCTAACGTTAATGAGTAATAATCATCATTACTCGTTATTTTGATTACAAACGAGCTACGTAAATTTTTAAAATTTAATTACAATTGCGCCAAATCACAACTAACCAATCACGAATGTAAATTTCTTTCTCACGCATGACCAATTTGTGTTTATAACACTAGCTGTTGTGATGCGATCAGCTGAGCACCAGCTGTTAAAGAAGCGGTCAACCAATCGCTATTCGTTTCTCGATTTACCTTACCGTACCCCCCAAACCTAGTAAGACCACATGCACCGATACGGCAAAATAATGTTCATTGTTCCTTCTCCTTTTTCCTCCTCGTTATTCTACGATCAAGAATACTGGTGATGTTATTGATGGTGTTGAAATTTTCTCAATTTTTGACCCATATTTAATTAATATTGTTGATCAATTTGTTGTGAAGTGTGTCTTATGAAGTGAATTTCATTTTCGGTACAAAAACGTTACTTTTAAATTTGTAAATAAAGAACGGAAGTTGTGTTACGATATGAAGCGTCACTTTTCCCGCGTTTCAACTTTGTAGGTTTGTATGCTTTCTTTTTGGTTCGAATTCATTTTAAAATGAAAAAATGTTTAATTGTGATTTTTACCAAGTGGTTTATCTTACATTAATAGTGTTTCGAGTGTTTTAATATTTATATTCGATCGGTTATTCGCGTTACAGTGAAGTGTGATGTACGACGTACTTATGCTAACTTCCCGCCATTTACTCAGTGAACGAAATGAAAAGATAGTATCGAATTGAGATTAAGTTCGTCTTAATTTTAAGTGAAATTCATCATGAAATGGTATTCGAATCGAGAAATTGTATTATGTTGAAATTTTACGCGTTTAAGTGTGTGTATTGTGTTAGTGATTGGTTAAACTTGACCACGTATATACTTCATCTCTGACATTGCCGGCATACCGGTGTCATCATTTTAATATTTCACTTTCTTAAATTTTATATCGATTAAACCTTTGAGTACTAATCTAATAATCGATTAATGACTAAATTTGTGAAGTTAACAAATTTGTTTGTGTGTCACTAGGCCGTGCACCAGTCGCCATTGAATTCTAACTCCTTATCTCACTTTCGTAATTGCGAGTTCATGGTAATCGAATTACAAGTGTTAGTGTGGTAAGTTGAATTTTCGGTACAATTATTATTTATTTAAAACTAATAAATTCGCTGGATTGTACTATCTTTATAAATGTCATTGTGGTTTTGAAAATAATTCGCAAGTTCATTCACCTCGAGTTCCACGTTTTTGTAATCTCGGCACGTTTGCAAAATTTCATTGCCCATTGTATAATTCAAACGGTGTTTGCTCGTATGAGATATTCATAAAAGAAATAAACAGTATGTTACAAGATTCTTAACATTAGTAAATTGATAAATTTAGTTTTGGAAGTTCTGAAATGTGATATCGAAAGTGATGCGCTCGTGGGTATAGTACTTAGCTCATGCGTCCAAAGTTATCAGTGCAACAGTTGTGTAGATGATTTTTTTGTAAGTAATTTATGCAGATTTATAACGTACAAGTATTTCATGTTTCAGATGAACAGAAATCCAAAACGTAGAAGATCTTCGGATAGTGATGAGGTACGGTAGTTACATAATTTAAGAGTATACAGTATACATTCTCGAATGATAACACAGCTGTGCAATGTTATTTCAAATACGGTTTATATGTTACAGGATGACAATACTTACGAACGGAATGAAAAGAAGGTAAAAAATGAGGTAATTATTCATTAAAATAATACTTCAACGTGTGTGTGTACATCCGTCCTGTATGAATGCACCCGATCAGTCCTACAGATAATTTGATTCAAAACGTTGATAGTTTGTATCAGTCCATCTTCTGAAGATAATACAGTACATTTCATTTCGTTGTCTAAAAGTGTTTCAAAATTTGTTACAGATCAGATATTTTGTATATTTTTGCTGTCTGTTTTAAAACTTTGATGTAATCTTACGGAAAAATTATTCGTTTTGTGTTCGGAATTGGAAACGATATATGTACTTTTGTTGAAAGAAAATCCGCACTGATTCTACCACTACTGCCTTTACCCTAAATTACTTATTGACCTGCTATTGGTGTTAAAATCTATGGTATTGAGAAAAAGATTCATTTACTATTCATAAATTCCACTTTTTTTAACTGTAGAAAGAACAGAATAATTCAAAATCGTTTATGTGTATTGTGACTGTGCATTTGTTTACATTTTTTTTAATATTCATTGTTAGGCCTTTATTTTTGATTTCTCTAATTTTGAAGGTAACTAGGCCATTCGTTATATGGGCACCCTTCTTAATTCCATCTTTTTAATTTACTATCGCAACACTACCATGAGAATCCAGTCATGCTGGTTATGATATTTCATCACGTGGTCATTTTTGAAATGTCTCAAATGTACTTCTTTTTTTCACCAGGAATCCGAGGAGAAAAACAGTTGTGAAAAAGAATTAAGCAGTCCTGTGCGCGAATTCGAATCAAACCAAGAGGATGAACCTTCGTCTAAATTATTTCATTCAGAATTAAGCGAATGCTTATGTGACAATTGTACCACATCAGCCGAAGATGATCATTCTAAAAAAGATCCATCCAGTGAAACAGAGCCGGACCTTCATGCATTCGAATATGAAGATGAAGGCAAAGATTTCGATACAATTATTTTAAGTCCAAATAGTAATGCTGGTTATTCTTCATGCGATGAAAGGTATAATATAACTCTAGTTTTATTATTATTTTCGACCATTGGATGTTAATTTTTTTTTGTATTTGGATGAAGGGTACTTGGCTCCGAACTCAGTCGAGCCGAAGCTGAAAGCCTTATCGCTTCTGATTATGAAGACGATGATTTATCAGATGCTGTTTGCAAAGATGACCACGATGACAAATCGTGTAAAAACGGTAACGCTATTTCATTTATGGGGCAGTTGACGCCTGGATCTTCAGTTAGTAAAATTAGATCTCGCACTCCTGATTGTCCAACATGGACTAGGTTTGTATTCAGACAAATTTATAGGTTTATCTCGCCCTTATACAGGTAAATTATAATTCATCTTTTTTTTTTTTTCAGTTTCCGTAAAATGGCAATTTGTAATGCATTATATGCCACTGAATCCAATTGTCCAGTACCAGAGTTATCGTGGGCAGACCGCGAAGAATTCTGGGAGGTTATGTGCCGGAAAGATGAATTATCATTAAAATCTAGAAATGCTGATTTATTCGAATACCAGCAGTACCTGCGGCCTCGGATGAGAGTTATACTTCTGGATTGGATATCTGAAGTGAGATATTGATAATAATGAGAATTGTGATTCGCAACTTACATATAATGTGATTGTAATTTGGACTAATTGTATTCAATAGGTCGCTGAAGTTTTTAAATTACATAGAGAAACCTATTACCTAACTGTTGATTATATAGACAGGTATTTAAGTGTTGTGCCAAATATACCAAAACAACAACTTCAACTTATAGGTAAATATCTGCTGGATATTATGCCTTATTTATTATGTTTTCTCGTTATCGAATATTGCAACGTCAAATATTTGTTTTTTTTTTTTTTACAGGAATTACTTGTCTGGTATTAGCTTCTAAAATGGAAGAAATTTATCCTCCTAAGATAGATCAATTTGCCAACGTAACAGACGGTGCTTGTACTGAAGAAGAAATTTTTTCAATGGAAGTGACAATTTTAAAAGTAAGCCTTCGGCGCAACTGTGCAGATGCATTTCTGTAAACATAAACGTCTCCCTCGGTTAGGTACCGTATGTACAAGTGGTAAAACTACTAGGTGGAAAATGAAACGTAAAAGAAAACTCGTTTTGGAATACAGGTTTAACAAGACTGTATGTTATCCTTTATTATGAAAGGAAATACAATAGCGTCGTACGTATGATCGGCGCATGGATAAATATCTTGACGATGGATTTGTTGAAATTGTGGTTTTGTAGAGGTCTGATGATTTTTAAACTTTGGATGCGACGGTAATTCTGATTTAGACGTAGGTTTCGTCTCGAATTTTGTTTAGATTTTTAGTACAAAATTGGATACAATGGATCATCCAGTAAGTCACATATACTTGCGCTTCTTTACAAATTTCTATTCACTCGAACTTATGAAACGATTAATATTTCTGTGGTTAAAAAAATCACCACAAGTTTAGAAACGTTGTTACAGTTCGAAAATGATTGAACAAAAGTATCAGTCTGAAATTTTTTGTTGATTAAATTGGTAAATTACCTTGTTCTATGCAACATTGGTATTTTTTCAAACAATCGGTCTTCTTTCGTAATGAAATTTTTAGAACGTCATTCAGTACAAAAATTTTATACACTGTTGCTTTGTCGTTCCATTCAAAATGCGCGAGTTTCATATTATGTATTGAAATTATGCGGGAAGAAGAGTGTAAAAATGAGCATGAATTTATCAACGTTCATAAATTAACAATGTTTGCATACGCCACCCTGAAACACTTGTACATATGTTGAATGATTTTTTCAACAGTTGGCGAAAAACATTTAACGTTTTATGATCGATTTGAAATTGAAAATTTTCAATGTTAAGGAAAAAATGTATAAAATTGCAACGCTTAAACGAAGAATACGTATGTTTCAGCATGTGAATTGGTTACTGTCACCGATCACCATAAACAACTGGCTAGAAATGATGTTGCAGATCATCTATCAGAAATTAGGAAATCGAAATAAGAATATTTTAGTGCCTCATTTTTCTAGTACATTATTCAAAAGACTTTGCCAATTGTTAGATTTAGTTACATTAGATATTACCAGTCTCCGTTTTTCGTATGGGGTCTTAGCAGCTTCTGCTATATACATTCTAGTCGATCCGAATTTAGCCGTTTCTTCGTCTGGTGAGCGACGCTGAAGTAATAAATTGTGCTTTCAAATTCCTCATCGGTGTGTAACTTCGTTCGTGTTTTTATTCTTCGTAGGTTTAAAGAAGGAAACTTTGGAACCTTGTGTGCAATGGATGTCCGTGTACTGGGCTGTTCTTCGAGAGACATATTCTCCCGATATGGTTAATGTTAGCGAATTGATTCACGACTGTAAAGAGACTTATTTTGGTGAACAACATCCCGAATTACAAACACATAATATTACTATGCAATTATACGTGAGTATTTTTTTTTCTTCCATTGTTGTATTGGATGCGGTGTTTCGATACTTCTATTAATTTATCGTTTTAATTGCAAGCAGCTGATGATAATTATCAGGTAAATACGATAAGTAAAGTTATTCAGCTTTTGTTTATGGTGAATTTTTATTTGCAGGACTTAGCTCAAACTCAATTTGATGTATTGGCTCAGAAAGAAAGTATTAAATCGGAAAATAACGCACAGATCTTAACGCCGCCGCCATCAACATCGAAGTCAATCGCTAATTCCAACGATACCCTGTGTTAGTTTCAAACTCGTTTGGTTTGAGTGTTCATTTTTTTGAATTGTTTGAAGAAGCAGTTTTAGATGGAGAACGGCATCGTTTTGACATAGTATTTTTAACTTACCGTTGTTACGCTTACCGTCGTGTCTTTGTGCTCTTTATCATACACTGTAATCATCTTGATTGATTTCATTCGTACTGTACTTGTAGTTTTACATTACCTTATATTTTACTATTCCTAAGTACCTTTGTCATTTTCTTCAGCTAGTTAATATTTTAAAATGTTTTAATACGAGTACGTACATATGTATTAGGAGTTGATTTTATTTTGTAGAAATTGTTACGTTTTACATTTGTTGATAAAGTGTACATATACATTCTACGGTTTGACTCTTATATACAGTGATAGTGATTTGTGTAAGTTTATAATTTTCTTTTCTTTTTTTAAATAGTGCCTTGTATCTGTGTCCCAGGTGTTCGCCAGACTGTTATTAAATATTCTGACAGTGTATAATACGTAATAAATTATTTCGGCATTGCTATCATGCCTTGGATTTTTCATTATGTGTATTTTATTCAATTGATTGATTATTAATGTTTCATCGGTTATTCAGGAATTTCATCATGAACCAGTGATGTTTGTAATTTTAAAATTAATTCGAATCTAAAAATTGGCGATGAGTTCTAATAAATTATTCTATGAATTGGAATTCGTGAAAAATTTTCGTATTTGAAGTTCATATTTTAAACATAGAGAGTGCGTTGCTACGGAGCACTGATTGGTCTATTCGCCGAATACATTTTTCTGATTGGTCGATCGTATCGCCGAAGATGAACGGACTTTCGAAGTTGAATACGGAAAAGCACGAAAGGAACGTCACATAGTTTCCACAGATGAGTACGATGCAGTAATGGTGAAATGTCAACAAAAAGTATGGAGAAGGTAATATTCAAACGTGGAATATCTTATCACCATGGTTATCAAAATTTCATTTGGTTGTTCCCTGGTTCGTATAGTTATGTGTTGCGTTTTTCATAACCATAGTTACAAATTTAAGCTTATTATATAAATATTTGCCTTAACGCGGTATAATTTTTATAATCGTAAAGTTTTTTTTTTTTCGGTAATAAGGTTTCGATATATCGTTATTTAATTAATTTTACATGGTGAATAAATGTGAAAAATTTCGCGATTTATGGTGATTTCGATGAATTCGTATGTGCAGTTACGTGTTTAGAAGTTTTTTGTACGGCCGAATACGTGGATATGATTCCGTTTGTGGCGTTCATTAAAGCGTTTAAATTGTGTTGGTGAAGATGACATATTACGATTTTTCAGTATCGTGGGTTCGTTTAGTTCATAATATGTTTCTATTAACTATTATAGTATGTTGTCGGGTTGATGGCGACGCCAAATGATTGGATAGGTAATGAAATACAATCAATGTAAACGGCTAGAGAATATTGTATGTGCATATACGACGACAATGGAAAGTTGGAATTATTGTGTTTCATATAACAGAAGTGAATTCGATCCTTAATGAAATACGATAGCGTTGAATTTGTTTAATACCTACCGGTGTTGCGAAATTTATACCTACTTGAACGATTCGCTTAAGTGGTCGATTGTTTTTATTTGAATTGAAAACGAAAGCACAAGTGTTCGAATGTTATACCACCTAGGTTAAAAATAAAATTATTACATAGTAACTTTACTAAAAACTGCCAACAGTTATATTATTTTGGGAAGCCCTTGGAATTTTGAAATTTAAATAACATTTCGAAAATACCGTAATTTAATTACAGATGCACGATTAATCACGAATTTACCAAAACCTTGCACCATATTTTTATGTACTCGGTACAGGTTCGAAATATTTTGGGCGATTAAAATCCATTCGGTATATTTTACATCATATTCTTCAACACTTCCTATTTAACGTTGATTTTCTTCCCTCTTCTCCAAAAAATATTTTAAAAGGAAATAATTAATTGTATCGTCCGTTTGTAATTAAACGAATGAATATGATTGGATGATGCATATACGTAAAAAAAAAAAGCCCGCCAAAACGTTTAATTTAAGGAAGTTCATCGAAATCATTCAATGTATAAACATTTTACAATTCAAATTTCGGCAAGTGATATCGTAAAATTATCAAATTATTGTACCGGTATGTTAGAAATTTATAGTGACCCGAGCTGCATATCAGCGATTTATATCAGAACCGTGACCTTTTTTTTGTGCTTATCCGTATACAATTTTTTTTTATTAATTGATTTTAATACGAGGTGATAGATACAAGATGTTTGTAGAGATTACGCAAACTCCGATATACTTAAAATGAAGAAGATGTTATTAGTGCGAAACAGATTGACTTGTGTAGTAATATAGGCTGAAAACTTAATTAACATTTTTATTTTTAATTTACATTTTACCGTTTAAGCGACGTTATTTCTAATCAAAAGAGGTTGTTTTATTACACCCAATTAGTGTAAAAATATATACGCGTGAATGACGATAGAGATGGACTTGATACTTAATATGGTTTAACATTTGTACTATTCATATTTTCTAATGCGAGATTCTCATTGATCACGAGCGTGGTTAATTTTTCCAAGACAATGAAAAAGTCAGGAAGAAATAAACAGTGATAACAAAAAATCAACATTCTTATGAATTTGAATTTATTAAAATATACCTTTGAAGTTCCTGCAGGTTATCAAATGATCTAATTTTTTAACTATAAAATGGAGGGAAATTTGCCCAAAAGTAGGGTAAAATTTGGAAAGAAGACAAGCAAAATGATTTAAAATAGCGTAAAGAAATAAATAAAAATGTATAAAATATTCATGTTAACGAATAAAATTATGACGTTAAATTAAATCAAAAACCAATAATTAAATTTGTAAATATTTAATAACCCTTCGCTTATAAAGTTATATATATAATAAACTGGAACCTAAAATTTGACGTAAATTTTGACATAATATAAATAATAATGTACCATGCTGTTTTTAATTATTCAGTATTAAGTAGGTTTGGTTTTTATTTTATGAAATTCGAAAAGTAGATGTTAGTCTTATTATTTCAAAAAGTCACAATCAAAAATCTTTTAAAATAAAATTTGAGAATTCTGTTTACTGTCGAAGGAAACACGCAGGAATTTTCAGTAATTAGTTGAAAAATTACCTTAATCTGATAAAATTGTGCATGGAGATCGCTTCGCATTCTTTTTTTTTTTTTTTTTAATTTATTCACATACTTAGGAAAAGCATATTCCTATAAGAGCTTAAGAGCTATTGAAACGACTAAAAAATTTTTTTCAACTAGGAGAATTGCGGAAATATTATTCAAATATAGACCATATAACATATGAATACAGCTCACTTTTATTTGGCGAAAAATAATAACGCATGGAATATTTTCTCAATCGTTCAATAATCATATTGCGTGAAAAGTTTTGAAATCGATTTGAATTTTTCATCGTACGAGCGAATTTTATTTTATTTATTTTTTTCCAAACATAACAAGTCCACGGATGAGTTACTAAATTAATAGACTGGCGATATGGTAAAAATGCATGCGACGATTTAGGACGACTTCCATTATTCGTATTCAATGATTCGTAACGATAAATTTCGGTTGCGGTTTACATAGGCATACTAACACAGACAGCGGCGAATAAAATGATAATAATATGGACTCCTTTACTGTTATCGCGTCTTCTTACGTTGGTGTACCCTATCTCCCTGAAATGGTTCTCATTTATTTGGCACACAACCGTGTATATTTAATTTGAAATACTTAATGCAGAGTGTAAATCGATTTTGTCCTTCCCTAATTCAAATGATTTTTTCTACGTGCATCGGTAAAAATGGATTCAAACTCACGATGAACGTTGAGCTTGTTGGAAATCATTTGGCGTCGTCATCTACGTAATTATGTAGAGTAAGTGAAAGATCCACGATCAACGCGTATTTGCCGAAATATATTCGCATTAGGGGTTAGAAATCTACTCAGATACTCATAAGGTTGCAAAGAATTGAAAAAATTATGGTTTTCTGACGAAGTGATTAACCCGTTTTAAAGTACTCTTCCTTAGACGTTCATCAGTCCCCAAACTTTTAGAACATTCATTCTTGGTAAGTTGGTATCACATAAAAAATGGCAGAATAAAATCTTAGCTATTCTGCTTCATTTGTGAAAACATGTTTAATATTCGATAGAAATCTATAAACACTTCGTTCAAATATCGTGAAACTCGTTTGAAATGTTGAAAAGTGTCTTCTAAATACCTTCAAAATTGATTAATGTTTATTCAAAATAGAGCAAATGTATAAAACGTAAAATCATTACAGCTTTTTAATTATAGGGAACTTGAACAAAATTACCAATTATCCAGTTTTACGATGTAAAACGTGTTTAAAACAAAGGAAAACAACATTTTTTGTTTTAAACAAAAAACACATTTAAAATGTTTTTTTTTTTTTTTTTTTTTTTTTAAAATGGGTTTTTTTTTTTAAAAAGGGGTTTTTAAAAAGTTTTTTTTTTTTTTTT
>FIZR01001564.1:0-28248 GCA_900060175.1 Ferrisia virgata
TGGTATAATTCATAACATAAAGACATGACGAAAAAAAAAAAAAAAAAAAAAAAAAAAAAAAATACACGAATAAAAAAACATTAAAACGGTAGACGTATAACATCAAATAAACATTATAGTACAAAATATCCACATACGATCGAGATTTTATTAAAAATTATCAACGAATAAATTTCGTAACCATACATGAAAAAAAAAAAAAATTGAGTAATAAATAACAAATACTCAGGCACATCGCGCTTATACAATATATAAATTATTCATCGTAATACTGAAAGTTATATGATATTTCTGCGGAGATTTTTTTTTTTTTTAATCAAAAAATTACACACGAGTATAAAACCGAGCTCAACTATAATATTGCTTATTGAACGAGTTCTAAATTCGAAATAAACTTAAGCTCGAAATATTCGAAAAAAAAAAAACAATTTGTGCAAAATAACAACAACAAATCGTCAATATTTTGTTGAGCAAATAATTAATGTCTAAAATGGTAAAGTTAATCGTGTAAATATAGAAAAATCTCTACATTTCTACTCTCAGCGATTATTTCAAAAATAGGTAGCTTTATAAAAAATTTTTATAACAAAAATCCGGTTTTCACCGAAAATAAAAATTAGTTCTAATATCGATTGGGTGAATATTACGTACAATATGAAGTATACAGACAATAACTTCGATTAGAATAGAAAAAAAATTAGGCTACCAAAGTTGTCGGAGCGTACTTCATTGCAATATGTTTCGAAAACCGGAACCAAACGGATTGTCTTTTTTTTTGCACTTGATCAAGGTACATTGTAATAAAAAATCACTGAGTATAGTTCGGGTAACGTTTCAATTTCTGAAATACTTAGTATCAATTTCCATCCATCTTTGGTTAGAAATATCGCTCCGTTTCGATTGTGACGCCGCTCCGACAACCTGACAAGTAGGTATACATACACAAAATTAAGAATGTATCTACGTCCAGATAATAATCTAATCAATGTTATTATTAAATTAATTAATTAAATTAAAGGTAATTTAATTGAAAGCATACGAAAAGCATACCATTCGTATGCAAGCGTCAATAAACTTATTACCAAAACCTATGATATGGATTGATTAAGAGGAACTCCTTTCGCGTTAAAATATTACGAAAAATTTTTAGAGGGGAAAAATAACAAAGAAAGAAGAAGATAAAAGAAAAAAAAAGACTAGAAAGCGTAATATGTTACAAAAATCAAAATGGTAAATACATAGTATAAAAAAGAAAAACAGATCTAATCACAAAATTACCAACAATAATTGTAAGTATTATAAAATTTATAGTATTAAAAGGCATACTAAATCGATATCATACTTCGATATTCTCGTCTGAACGTTGACCCGATTTTCGTAGAATTTTCTCATCTGGCAAATATGGTTCTTCAGTTCTGGTGTGCCACACATACACCTTGAAAAAATAAAAATGTTCTTTAAATTAGGAGAAAAAAATATAAAAAATTAAAATAGCTCATCTACGACTCCTTCCATAAACTTATACGCTCTCTTGTTCAATTTAAAAAAGGAAATTTACGTTGGAAAATCAAACTTGACCCAAACAAAAACCACTTTTAGGGGTCAGTAAGGAGGGTGTAATGGGGCTGAAACGTATTAAATTTTCAAAAAGCACACTTGGAATTTCTTATACATATAGATAAGAAATTTCAAACTCTTTGCACAATTTGGAGGGAGATATGCAGGAAACCCAAATCGAAAAGTTGTAAAAACTGACCACCAGACTATGGGGGGGGGGGGTGAGAGGGTGAAACGAAGCTTAAAAATCGATCCCTTGAGAGGGTGAAACGAAGCTTAAAAATCGATCCCTTCCTAAAAGCACATTTAAAACCTGTACTAAACTTACATGATAAATTTTAACCTTCCTACCGCAATTTGTAATGGAAAATATACGTTGAACAGGCTTTTCTCAGGGTCAAAAAGGGAAAAAAACTTCATATCTCACCTTCTAACTGACTAAGTAGAATGAATTTTAGATACGTTATATAACTTTTGATTCTCTGTAGGCTGGTTCAATAATGAGCAAATTTTTAAATTTTAGTTCCTTAGCAACCCCTACCCCCAAATTTTGGTTTGACTAAATTTTGATCCAAGGTCATCCAAATCATCAAAGGCCATATTTACAAGCTATACTCTTATATAAGAAAAAACCACAGCTCGGGTCATCACTTTTTTAGGGATGTTTGCAATAAGAAAAACCAATCAAAAAACTACATTTTTGGTGCTGTAAGGGGGTGCAATGAGGATGAAAAGTAAAAACCCTTAAAAAGCACATCTAAGACTTACATTACATTTACATACCAAATTTCAACTTTCTAGCTCAATTTAGAGAAGAGTTGTGAGGAATAAATTTAAAATAATAAAAAAACCTCTCCAAAAAACACATTTTCGAGGCTGTGAGAGGATGCAATGAGTTTGAAAAGTGGAAACTTTCAAAAGGCACATCTAAGGCTCCCACCAAGTCCGCATGCAAAATTTTAATTTCTCACCTCAATTTAGAAAGCAGAGAAGGAAGGAACAGTCATTTTTCAAAGTCAAAAAGGGCAAAACCCCTCATATCCCCCCTCCTAATGAACCTAGGAAGCTACTTTTTGGATATGTTACACAACTTTCAACTGTTCATCGATTGAATCAAAGAAGAACTATTTTTTGCAATTTTTGCCCCTCAGCACCCCTCCCAAAATCTGGGTACATCTGAATTTTGAACCGACGTCAAGCCCACTCCAGAATATCGAATTTGCCGCCAATCTAAGCCTATTTCTCAAATTTGATTGATTTTGGTCCGTATCGAGCTGAGAAATTGATTTTTAGTCTAGGGAAAAAATAAATAAATATCTGGCATGGCCAAAGATGGTCAACGTTGCTGATATCCCCCCCCCCTCATCGGTATACTTCGATTGACCGTAATAGTCTGGTTTTCATTAATAATATGATATCGAAAATCAGGCAAAAAATCAAGTAACAAATATCCTAAAAGTGAATCAATTTACATTAAAATTAAAAAAAAATTCACTGGCCAAAATGATTTAAAATTAGTTAAAATGGCTTGGAAACAATTTTTTTAAAAATGTAACGTGTTTGAAATATTGGAAAAATACGTTCGTAAAACCTTTTCATGAATTTTTTTGACTTTTCATGAAATTTTATACGTCTTAAACGTATTTTTCAACAATTTATACGCAATTTACGCAACATTATTCTTATTTTGAAAATTTTACGTGATGCGTCAATAATTTCAATGACATTTACTGATAACTTGACCGAATTCTAGATCATTATAATAACATTTCAAAAATTTGTGAATAATTTTAAACGTATTTTATTGCTTTTTTAATAGATTGTTATGGGTGAAATCATTTTAAAAATAATTTTTACGATATTTTAGAAAAATTTTTGAACGTTGCGTACAATTTCTGAAGCCATTTCAAGATTATAAACATTTCAATTTGTTTTTTATTATTTTTTAAATAATTTTTTAACATATTTTATACCAACTAAAAAAACTTTTGGAATGATCAATCACTTTATGGTAAACAATTTCTTCAAAATTCTATCAAATTTGAATAAGAATAAAGATTCAGCCCCTTCTTCCCGATCTTTGATTACGTTATACATAATCTGGCCAATCTCTCATAGACCTATACCATAGTCTGACGCCGTCGTCTACATCTCGTAAATTTTAATAAATTCATCTCGACGAATCATTTTTAAATAACGATTCGAAGGTTAAAAATACCATTCAAACAGATAACTTCAATTCATTTTATAACGAGTTTTTTTTTTTTAAAACCTCGAACACGATAAAACTCACCTTCGTACAATTATCGGCTTTAGGTTCTAAATCTTGCATTGAGACCAATTTCGACAATAATGCGCTTTCTTGGAAGCCTCTTTCAACATTGAATGTAAATTCTGCTTCGGGATGTCTTAATAAATGCTGCAGATTAACCGCAAATCCGGCCATATCGATGGGAAAGTCGCGTTCTGGCCTCCATCGACTATTCCATCCGATCACTCTGCCAGTAGTCTGATCGATTATTGGTTTCTCCACCATGAGTCCTCCAACCAAGCCAACCGGCCAAACTCCGACTTTATTTACAGATCGCATCTGCAACAAAGTGGATAAAAATATAGACGGTCTTTTTCATTAAGTATAAATAATATTGAAAATTTCAGGTTATGTCAAAATTTGAAATTTAAATGAAATAAAAAACTCCAGGAATAGACATTTTTTTGAATAAATTTTTTTCACGAATTTTACTAATGCAAAAAAATCATCATAATTGCAAATCAAAGCTGTAACTATACAATCGAGAAAAAAAATGCAAAATCAACTCAAATCTGCAATGTGAAGTAGAAAAAATTCGCCATTTTATAGTTTCGTGACACGTCTAATGCAACTAACAATGCACCCAGAACATCATTTGATCGCGTGATTGGAATCTGACACAACATATTGTCAGTGTATAGGTGTAAAATTCCACACCAAAGTCATACTGACTAAAGAAGGCACATACCTCGTGAAATAACTTCAAACTGTAGGTATTGTCGTCGTCGGCAAAATACACCACACCTCGATCGGTATCTTTGTTTTTATTTTTTCTTAACCATTGAATGGCGGCGTTTCTTTGCGATACTCCTCGCGGTTTTTTCCATTTAGGTTCCTATAAAAAGAAAGTAAAAGAGAATATAATAAATAGCTAAATAAATCAACACGAAAACGTTGTACTAGTAAATTAATGGCTAATTCGATATTAAATTAAAAATTGATTAAAGCTCGGTTTTTTCCCTTATTTGGGCCGCAATTCCATCAAATATGATTAATTCGAAATGTAATAAAAAGCAAACACCACATTGGTGGTAATTTAGACCATAAAAAAAAAAGACTTATTTTCGGCGAATACAACGATCGATACGTTATTAATGTTGGCTTAATTTACTCACCATGGTTTTTTTTTTTTTTTTTTTTTAATGAAACCTCAGCTATCATTTTACTGCCATGAAATACATCGATACAGTGTAATAGGTATCTCCATCTATATCTACCTACTACACGAGGTCGAGGATCCTATATTCGTTACCTTCAAATAACAATTACAAACCTCGCGAGCATTAAAGGCCTGGTATTATACGATATTTACAACTCGTCATACTTTTCAGGCTAAAGTGGTACGTGTCCGCAAATTATCTAGAAACGAGCCTTCTTTTTTCTCTTTTCTTTTTAGCCTTTCCTTATGAGCTATCGGTGCTTTAATTTATGTGACCTTCGTAGTATAATGTCAATAAAAAATTACCATAAGCGTTACTGTACTATAAAAAAGTAAAATGGTTCGTCGCTTGAGTAAATATACCCATTGACCCTACAAAACAAAGGCATCAACAACGACGAACAAGCTACCGATAAAATATTTTTCAAATGGTAAATGGTAGGGGTTTGGAAACAGATACCTAGCATACCTATCTTAAAAAGAACCATATTGGAAAAATACTGTTTCTCTTTCACATACCATTAGCTTTCGTTTCCAAGATGGCGGCGTCGGCGCCACAAGATGAGTGTAATTCAAAGTGGAAGTTTTTAATAAATTAGTGACTAGAGTGGACGGTTCGCTGGCGTCTTCGACCACGATCCAATGAAAATTTTGCACCAGCCTCAAAGTGTGAGATAATCTGCAATCAAAATAAAATCATATCGATTAAAATAAAATGCAATGGTTTTTAATTTCAAAAAAAATATCTATTTTAATATAGTTGAGTATAAGGCTGTTGAAAAGGATGTCTAAAAAAACTGATTTTTTATGTCATATTGTTAATGAAAACGAGACTATTACAGTCTGTCGACCAACGGCGAGTGAGGAGGAGGGATATCAACAAAATCCGTTTGGGGTACTAGAAGACCTTAAAGACGATTTTTAACCATGTCAAATATTTATTTATTATTTTTTTCTCCAGAGCATTAAAGTTATTTACTCTGCTCAATACCGACCAAAATCGCTTCGATTCGGTCCATTGGCTCAGTTTGGCGGTGGATTTCGTATATATGAGTGGGGATTACGTTGGGTCAAAATTCAGTTTTGCCCTACTTTTTGGGGGAGGGGGTGCTGCGGGGCCAAAAACGCAAAAATAGTCCTTTTTTGGGCCAACTGATAAAGAACCAAAAGTTGCATAACATATCCAAAAATGGACCTCCTAAGTTAATTAGGATGGGAGATATGGGGATTTCCCCCCCTTTTTGACCCTGAAAAAGAGATCTTTCTCTCTTATTTCCCCACCAAATTGAGCTAGGAAGTTGAAATTTGGTATGTACATTCTGTTGGGGGCGCTAGATGTGCCTTTCGTGGGTCTCGACTTTTCAGCCCCATTTCACTCCTTAACAGCCTCAAATATGTGCTTTTCTAGTTGTTTTTAAAAAAATGTGAAATGACAAAAAATCATACATAATGTTTTTTATAATATTTTACAAAAATTGGATTGAATTTATTACGATTTTTCCTCTTGTGGTAAGAGTACAAGGGCTGCAATTGGGCTAACCCCCAAAAGGCACATCTCGGTCCTCTACCAAGTCTGCGTATCATATTTCAAATTTCTAGCTCAATTTGGAGGGAAGATAAAAGAGGATCAGCTCGTTTCAAGGTTTACAAGAGGGAAAACCCTTATATCTTCCCTCCTAATTAACATAGGACGCTGATTTTTGGATATGTTATGCAACATTGGATTATCTATCGACTGACCAAAAACGAAACAATTCTTGCGACTATTGCCCCTCAGCACCCCCTCCCAAAAATTTATATCACAATTGGATCGATTTTAGTCGGTATCAATCTAAGCAAATCATTTTCAGTTACGGAATAAAAAAATAAAAATGAAAAAAAAAAATCTGGCATGGCCAAAAATGGTCGTAATGGTCTTCTAGTAGCTTGAAACAGATTTTGTTGATACCCTCCCCCCCCTTGCTGTAGGTTGACAGACCGTTAATAGCCTGGTTTTCATTGACAATATGACGTAGAAAATCAGGCTAACAATACTTTTTGAGCCTGATCTTCATGAATTAAGAAGATATTCGAATTATCCTTTCAAGGAATAAAGAAAAAAAACGCTCAGGGATGTTTATTCCTAAACAGTGTTTGGGGTACAGGCAGATATGGAGTGAATAGCTGAAACTCTCAAAAGACACATCTAAGACCTATAACGAATCTTTATATCAAATTTCGAACTCCATCCCTTTCCCCGATCAAGTAGGATAGAAGCTATGTGAGGAACAAAGTGTAAAAATAAGCAAAATCGATCAAAAAAATTGCATTTTAGAAGCTGTGCGGGAGGGGGGGGGGTGCAATCAGGTTAAAAAGTCAAATTCCCAAAAACACACACTTAGGACCTATATTACATCTGCATACCAAATTTTAACTTCGTAGCTCAATTTTGGTAGGAGATAAGGGAGGAATAGCTCTTTTTCAAGGTCAACAAGGGGTAAATCCCTCATATCTTCCCTTCTCATTGACCCAGGAAGATGATTTTTGGATATGTTATACAAATTTGGATTATCTATTGACTGGTTCAAATAGAAACAATTTTGGCGATTTTAGCCCCACAGCACCCCCTTACCCAAATTTGAGCATATCTGAATTTTTACCCCAAGTCATCCCCATCTCAAAATTTTACATCTGCTGCCAATCTTAACTTATTTCCAAAATTTGATCGATTTCGATCGGAGTCGACCTGAGGAAAATGATTTTTAAGTTTGGGAGGGGGGGCTGATATCTCTTAAAATGGTTGCAATGGTCTTTGAGGGCTCCAAAACGAGTCAAGTTTATATTACCCCCCCCCCCCCCCTATATTCCCCCCCCCCCCCTGATTCGACGTGGGTCGATCGACCATAATAGTCTGGTTTTCTTTGATCATATGCCATAGAAAATCAAGCCAAGTATTGCTTTTGAAATATTTCTCTCGAGGCAATCTACAAGAAGTAGAATGTAGAATCTGTAAAACTACCCACATCTGAGACATCGCTCGTCTTAGTATTTCAATTCAGTTGATCAAAATACGTTTCAGAATGGTCAATTTTTACAATCTTCGAACCTTCAGTAGCTGTAGGAAATTTTAAAATAATTTTGAATCATCAACGACCATCCCTCATTTCGATGTCTTTATAATTTCAGTCAACTATCTCCGCTTTCAGCTTCATCTTTCCATCAACACAGAGAGAACAAACGGTAAAAATCTAAATTTTGAGATCCACTGCGTTCAACCCGCGTTAATATAAAAATTCAGTTTGTTTATACAATTAGCACAAAGCGTATTTAAACAAGTCATACAGTACGTGTAAGTAGCTAAGTACATTTATCTCGGCTATATACATATATTCGTCATGAACAACGCGACAGTCACGAATCCATAAAAAAAATCTCAGAAACGTCACGTCATTGGTAACGACTGCATGATGATTGTAGAAACAAACGTGAGTGAATTTAGAACGTAAACCCGCACAACAGACCATTTATGCGGATTTGTTTTTTCCCTGCTTATTGGGTCTGCGAGCATATTGGATAGGTAATGTAATGACTCTACAGTATTGAAGGACATCACAGGTAAGGTACGTAAATACGTAGAGATATTCTTTTCTCCTTAAAACATATACTAACCAAACTTCTATAAAATGTTGCAATGCAAAATACGCTGCAAATGAAGCCGATTGCAGACTACATAATAAAAATCAAACCGCTAATACCAATACCACAGATATTAGCTAGGTACTTATTTCACACCTCATTGCGAACTAATAATAATAATGATAAGTTCATCGACCTAAAAATAATAAGTATCATATACTAAAAGTCTCTATAGATACATCTCAACTTCCACGATATTCATTTACCATCTCGCACATACAACAAAAACCATCATTAGTCGAAAGACAATACACACGTTAATTAGGTGTATATATATACAAAATACGGGTAATATTCCAAGTATACTCGAATAATTTGGTACAATGTAATACTTAATAGGTAAAAGGGCACGGGTAGCTGAGGATAGGTATATGCAGACGTGGTATGCGCTAAATACATTGCTGACGTTTATTTCATTTCATTTCACATACAAAGTACAAGCTTGCACCACGATGCGCTACTTAAATCGCATTTCAACCCCTTGCAAAAGTCAAGGTCATCGCCAGACTTATAATAATAACATTCGCGTTTTGGCACATCTGCCTCCTCTTGTTCTGCATTTTTATAATGCTACTACTATTTTCGGTAACGTAACCTAACGTAACGTAATGACGCGTACTAAATTTTATTATTTTACATCAAGGTTTCCTATAAAAGACGTCCGCGTCGGCGTCTTTTCTCGTATAACTAGGGGGGTGATGATGGTGGTGGTGGTGGTGGCGCCGCGATACTACTGCAGTTGTAAACATGTAAAGTGACTCGGCGAAGTGAGTATGTATTACTATATAAGTGTAAACTGTACGAATATACGTACTGTACATAAAATACCAGTATTAAATGAGAAAATACTATTTTTATAAAGGTACATTGTGTATATACGAGACAGCGGACGTAACAATCGTACGTGTAGCATTGTAAAGTAGTAAAAGTCACCATACTAACAATAGACCTTTCATAACTTGGCGGCTCAATTCAATATCCTTTTTGCTTCGAGTCTACAATCCTTGAAAATCTAATTACCCCATTTTCCATGCACTCAGGACTGGCATATTAATTATTTACGAGTATGCAAAGCTGTACATAAATTTATGAATACGTCTGTCTGCTTTTAAAAAAGAAAAGAAAAAAAAAAGAAAGAAAGAAAAACAAGACAGTTCGGGTCACTGCTAAGCACAAAAATCACTTTATTGTGATACGAGAAGAAGTCGATTTTTGACCACTTTTAATAATGTCGTATATAGTTTTTGCGAATTTTCTTTTTTTTTTATACAAGCTTATTAAATGGAAATGTGGGATGAGAAAATGAGGTTAAGGGCAAAAATCATTTTTTCGAGAAATTAAGTATAAAATTTGACTACCTCTTTTTTGATATTTGATAAGAATATTTTCACATTTTTTCGTGTACCTTCATGAAACTTGATAGAAAATAGTCGTAAAAAAGCATCGCTTTGCAATGCTTTTTTCCTAATCAACATTGAGGATAGGAAGGGTTCAAAGGGGCTAAAAAGCCAAAACTCCCAAAAGGCACATCTAAGATCCTTACTCACTGTACATACCTAATTTCAACTTCCCAGCCTAATTTGGAGGGCAGTTATAAGAGGAGCAAACTCAAAAATTGAGAAAAACCAACCAAAAAACCACATATTAGGGCGTGAAAAGTCGAGACCCCTAAAAGGCAAATTAAGAGTCCCTACTAAACGTATATACCAAATTTCAACTTCCTAGCTCTATTTGGAGGAG
This sequence comes from Ferrisia virgata, assembly GCA_900060175.1. NCBI lineage: Eukaryota > Metazoa > Arthropoda > Insecta > Hemiptera > Pseudococcidae > Ferrisia > Ferrisia virgata. The sequence continues at coordinate 10,443 of FIZR01001564.1, forward strand.
AGCTATGCGAGGAAGAAACTTAAAAACCTCAAAAAATGAGAAAACCTAATCAAAAAAACACATATCTAGGGCTGCAAGGGGGTGCAATGGAGCTGAAAAATCGGGACCCCCAAAAGGCACATCTAGGGCCCCTACTGAATATACATGTCAAATTCCAACTTCCTATCTCATTTTGAAAGGGAGATAGGGGAGAAATAGCCCATTTTCAAGATCAAACAAAGGGTAAACCTTCATATCTCCTCTCCTAATTGACCTAAGAGGTTGATTTTTGGACATGTGATACAACCTTGGATTCTCTAACGATTGGCTCAAAAAGGAACAATTTTTGTGTTTTCAGCCCCCCTAAATTTTGATTCAAGTTCATTCCCACTCATAAATATCTAATCCGCCGCCAAACTGAGCCGATTGACCGAATTGGAGCGATTTTGGTCAGTATCAAGCTGAGTAAATAATTTTAATGTTCGGAAAAAAAAAAAATAAATAAATATTTGACATGTTCAAAAATGTTTTAATGGTTTTTTCTAGGACTCCAAAAGGGTTTTTGTTGGATTCCCTCCTCCCCCAAACGCCATTGGTCGATAGATTGTAATAGCCTGGTTTTCTTCATTGACAATATGACACAGAAAATCGGGCTAAAAATTTTGTGTAGTTTTTTGTTTCCGAATAGGATATTTTTCTTGACCTAATTTTCTGATTCCGATGTTACTTTAACACCATTTTATCATTTCAAAAAAGGTCGACTCCTAGAAAAGAAGTATTTTCGTAAAATTACGTTTTAGTGTGTTGCAAGCTTGGGGGGGGGGGTGTCTTGAAACCATTTTTAATTATTTTTTAATGGCCAAAAGTATCCAAGCACCAAAAAATCACCGATAACTCAAAAACGAGTTTACTGTCCTCGACTTCATTTTCTTACTCCACATCACATACGAAATTTAGCTGACGTACTAGTTACGAAGTGCACATTTTAATATATTTTTTGAGGGGGAGTGAGGGAGTAACTTGCCTATCCCACCCAAGGAAAAATTTTAAATGATGGAAACGTAATGCTAAAATCGAAAAGTTTTTGAATTTACAGAATAATGCTCAAAACTCATTTTTAGACTATAACTTTTCATGCTCATTGACTAAAATGGAGAAAAAGTGAAGAAAATTGATTGAAAATTATAAAAAAAATGTTGAAACACGGATGAAAATTGATTTAAATCATGAAAAAAATCGTCAAAAACATTGAAAGTTTTGTAAAAATTTAATAAAAATTGGTGAAAACTACGTAAAATGAATCACAACTTCGGACAAGATCGATGAAAATTGACCCGATAGATTTGACATGGTTTTTAACCATTTTTTACTTACTTTTCGATGATTTTTCACAATTTTTTTTCCATATTTTAGGTAAAGTTTCACCCATTTTGATCAAACTTTTCCTCAATTTTCGAATACTTTAAACGATTTTTTCAATATTTTCAATCAATTTTCCACACTTTTCACCCATTTTTATCAATTTTTTACGTACTTTTTCAAGATTTTTTACAACATTTTTTCCTGATTTTTTCTATCAATTTTTTGCAATTTTTATCCATTTTGTATGTTTTGATGATTTCGTAAAATTTGATCAAAATGGATGCAGATTGACTCAAATCATGATAAAAATCCATAGAAATCATCGAACATTGGGTAAAAGATTAATGAACAGTAAAAAATGGCTAAAAAGTGCAGAAATCGTTAAAATTCAACGAAAATTGGGTAGAAAATTGACTGAAATGGGTGAAAAAAGTGAAAAAAATTGATCAAAAATCACAAAAATGTTAAAAAATGGTTGAAAATTTGTATAAATTATGAAAACATGATAAACAATGGACAAGGTCAGTTTTATAATTCTTCCATCTTTCGTAATGGCAATTACTCTATTTCTACTATTTAAAACAAAATTCATCTACAATTAGCAAACGTTCGTAAGCTTAGACATTTCAACATAAAATTAATAACCGAATATCAATTGATAAAAATCAACTATTACACTTCTTTTCACTTTCTTTTTCACACTTTTTTCCTAGCAAAATAAAAATTATAAAATGAATTTGAAAAGTTTCAATTAAAATTTCATACATACGCTCAGCGAGCATTTGAATGAATGAATGAATCTAATAAAAATTCCTGTAGTGGTGTACTATTTAATTTTTTCAAATTGAATGATAAGATTGTGGTGATATGAATCTGTACGTGGAAAAGCTCTGTAATACAGTCAGTTTGAAATAATCTGCACGAATAAATAACGTCAATGAATTTGAACGGCCAGTGAGAATAATATTGTATATTACCAATAAACATTGTACCGGAATTTTAACATGGAAGTGGTGAGTAATGTAATCGATGGACATTTAATTATTTTATAAATTCGTTTAATGAAAATTTGTCAATCAGTTGGTAAGGCATTTCGCCAAACTGAATACTTTTAGCAAAACTTTGCAAAATTGAGATCTCACAGCGTGGGAAATTTCGTTCTTTCTTTAAAGTTCGCTCATTACACTACGATCTGGATAAATTCAATTCTTTGCTGTTTTTACAGATGACAGAAAAATTTTTAACCATTTTTATGGTTGTTTTAACATTAAGTAACTCAATTAATGCTGCAATAAATGTGAAAAATGTCAAAAGATACGAAGGATCCAGTACTAAAGCAGTGAAAATTCAACCAGGATCATATCAGGTATGAAATATTGAGAATCAAAAATTAAAATAGTCACCGCTCATTGAAACTGAATTTTCAGTTAATTTTTACTGCAAACACAAATTTGTTTTCTTTTTCCTCTCACAACCATAATTCAATAAGTTTTTTTTTAATGGTATGTCATTTCAGAATCACGCACCATCGTTTTCATTCATAGAAGAACAAATACGCAAATTTAATAAGATGAAAGGAAATATCAAACAGTAAGTCGATGATTAGTTTCAATATTATTCTTATTTTAATACGAGATGTAAGATGAATAGTTGAATACAGTCACTTATGAGCATTATCGCACCCAGAGGGAGGAGGGCTGGAAAGCTATAGCTCTCCCAAAATTAAAAACAAAAACTTTGAAATAACTTAATTTTAACCCGTAATTAAATTCAGTACATAGAGATAGAAAATGTGCTAAAACAGCTTTCCTGAACCGGCCCCTTTTGATATTTCTAAAAATTTTCGCCTTCACTTCGCTCAAGCTTCATTCTATTTTTCATTTCTTAGAATATTTTTTGAAAAAATCCTCTCAAGTGATTATTGTAGTGTAATGGTACTCTTCGTATTTTTCTTTCAAATTCTAATCCAGTATAATGAAAATGAAGTACCTAATCCTAGCGAATCGCGACCCAAAAAGGATCCACTAGCCTTGAAATAACATGAAAATGACTAAAATTTTCATAATACGAGTAATCCCACCCCCCTTTAATTATACACTTGGGTTTAAAATCGCATACGAAATTATTCTAAAAGCTCATTTATGAATGTATCTGCTACTTGGTGGGAAGGTTTAGAGAGCTCCGATCAAAAAAAAAAATAAGCAGATATTCGAGCTCAGCCACCTCCAATTAGATAGAATCAATGAGTCTTTTACATTTTTTTACCAATTTTGACCAAAATTTTGGAATTTTTCGCTCCCCACGAGAGTTGAGATCTTGTTTTGAAAATTAATTGATAGAAATAAATATTTAATGGTCTCTTCGTGATATTTTTTTCAGATTTTTAAATGGTAGCTGTAAACCTTTGAGCTCAAAATTAATAATTCATCTTTCATTTTAAGCGTTCAACTTTAAGCTTTTAAATTCTTTTTCATCATTTTTAAATCTCTTTTCAATTAATTACAAAACCATCCAAACAGATTCATTTCCGTTCCAACCAATCTCGAAATGTGAACTTGCAAAATTACACCGTTCAACAATAAATTGCCACTTTTGAAAATTGCAAGGAGCCCCCTCCCCTCTATCTCTTTTACCATCAGAAGGGTTAGGGTTGAAATGGCGATGATTTTTTCACAAGACAACCCAGAAAGGAACTGGTAAACAAAATTTAAGCAGAATCGAAATTTCTATGCCAGATTTTAATCGTTTTGATATGGTATGGACCAGGTTGGTTTTCTTTGACAATTCGACTAAGGAAATTAGTCTAAAAATATACACAATTCAAATCTGGCCTTTTTTTTGTAACTTCATTTCAATTGATTTCTTCCAAAGTAACATAGGTGGAAATTATTTTTTCCAATTGCCCCACATAGATTCTGATTTCGATAGAAATGTCAAAAAAAGTAAATATAAATTCAGAAAAGTCAATAGTTGATACCTACAAAAATGCATCTATTATAGTAAAAATCTTGAAAATTATTTGATTTGATTTTTTTTCAGTTGGAATCGATACAGAGGAATAACAATGCACGTAGATCACTGAAATGCAGATATTCGTTTATTTTTCATTTTTAAAAATCTTTCAAGATCACCTATTAACAAATCTTCATTATAGCAGAGATGTTAATTCATAAATATTAATTATTGCCATTTGTATAATTTTGCTGATTTGGAATTATTTCATTATTTTTTTTGTTTTCATATTTACGACAATTCACACAACAATTTGGTCAATGCTTGTCACCAAAAAAGTCAAATCCAATTTTAATTATTGAACTGTGAATAAATGCAATGCAAAAGGAAACCAGAAACTTCCAAAAAGTAATTAAGAGCACTTCGTAAATCTGCAAACTGAATTTGGAATCTCAATAGTTCAACTTGAGGAAAACCAAAAGAGAAACTAAACACTGTATTTTTTCTTCATGAGATTTGGCTTGAAACTCACATTTTATAGGATGTACGGATACCTTTTTTCAATACGTCAGTTTAGTTCATGTATATCTTTGATTCTAAAAAAATCGACACATATCCCTTCGAAAATGAAATTATGCAAATTATTTAACATACAACAACTCGTCCATTTTCAGTCATTAAAATCATAATAAAAATAAAACACTTGTACACGCGGAGTACGATATTCGAATATAAATATTTTTCAATTTTCAAACTATTGAATCATTTTGTTTGATAAGATACCTCAACTGCTTTCCAGGTACAACCTACTTTCAGAAAAATCTATCTAATATTCCCAATAATAATTACTCAACATCTATTTCAAGGCGAAAAATTCACCTCACTAAAACGAATTCCCTACTCCTCTATCATTCTTAACTATCTACTTAAACGTCATCATTTTTCATCTTCTTCGTTTGAAAGTCTCGACCATCATTGTCATATTATACGTAAATACATTTTACCTCCGATAAAAAATATGCAATTATGCCCAACATCGTTCGTATAAATTCAAATCACGTATCGACTTAATCGAAAAGATTATCGAAACGCTACGCTAAATTAACATAATACGTATATTTTGTACAAAATTATTCACCATATCAACTCTTATCGTTCAATACGTGAGAAAAAGACCTCAAATATTACAATCATGAAAAGATCGTAGACATACAGAACCCGTAACAAAAAATTACACGTTATCAAATTCTGCTAAATTCTTATCTCTTCCTCCAATATTGAATCAACACCTTTAAAAGCATTTATAAACGATAAATCGCCGATTTTTATTGCACGAATGCTGACACATAAACGCTACTTTTATACCTTATTACACATTATTTCATTTCTTACTTCACTCGTATCAACCTTTCGCCGACTATACAAGTCAAAATGATACACTTAAAAGTACGATAAATTCTCCCAACATAGACGTATACGTATTAAGCCTCGTATACAGTCTATAAAATGACGAAATAGTACACCTAGATCTACGTATCACAATCACAAATTACGTACCAGTTCATTAATACAACACGCACCTATAAAAACCGCTGTTATCAAAAAAAAAAAAAGAATAAAGCACTTTGCACATCGTTTATATGCCACTATTCTCGGAAACAAAGTCATTAAAATATACATCTCTAGGGATAAATAAATACAAACAAACGTATGTAGATGTAGCTAGGTACCTTGTGAGTTCGGCCTTTTGAACGGGTCTCGCATAAGTTGGTGTTATACCGTAAACAACTGGAAGATCTGGATCCCATACGGTACATTTCTCTTTCAAGTTCTCAATCAAAGTTTCTAGCTCATTTTTCGTTTCTAAAAACTGTAACATAAAAGAACACAAACACCGAGAACGTTACAAAGAGAAAAATAAAGAGATAAAAATGCATGGTAAATTTTTGAAACAAAAAAAAAATAATTTCCGCGATTTGAAAGATATTCGAATAATTCACTCGTGGCATAAAAAAAAAAACTTCTGCATGTAGATATTGGAGCGAATTTTTGAAATCCCAAAAGGCACGTTTAAGACCTACACTAAATCTGTACACTAAATTTCAACACCGTACGACAAGATGGAGGGGAGCTATGTGAGGAAATAATTAAAAAAATACGAAAACCCCACCAAAAAACTACATTTTTGGGGCTGTAAGAGAATGTAATGAGGTTGAAAAGTCGAAACACCCAACAAGTAGATCTAGCAATCATACTGAATCTACACATCGAATTTAAACTTCGTGGCTCAATTTGGAGGGGAGTTATGCGTGGAGCAAATTCAAAATATAAGGAAACCGTCTCAAAAAATCACATTTTAGAGCTGTAAGAGGGAACAAGGGGTTTGAAAAATGGAAACCTCCAAAAAACACATTTATGATTCCTATCAAGTCTACACACCAAATGTCAACTCCCCAGTTCAATTTGGAGGGAAGATAGGGGGGAACAGCCTTTTATTGAGGCCAAAAAAGGGGAAATCCCCAATATCTCCCCTCTTAATTGACCTAGGAGGTTAATAATTGGATATGCCATACTATATTGTATGCTCTATCGATTAGCTCAAAAAGGAACAATTTTTGCATTTTTGGCCCCTCAGCACCCCCTCCCCCAAATTTGGGCATATCTGAATTTTGATCCAAGGTCATCTCCACTCATATATATCTAATCCGCCACCAGACTGAGCTCATTAACTGAATTGAAGCGATTTCGGTCAGTTTGGAGCGCAGCAAATGATTTTAAGGTTCAGAAAAAAGCGGATCAAAAACTTATATTTTAGAGGCTGTGAGGGGGTGTAATGATGAAGCCGAAAAGTCGAAACCGCCAAAAAGCATATCTACAATCCCTATTGAACGTGCCTAAAAAATTTCAATTTCCTAGATAGTGAAGGCACAGCTGTTTTTCATGGTCAAACCCTCATATTTTCCCTCCTAATTGACCTAGGAAGTTAATTTTTGGATAAGTTACACAACTTTGGATTCTGTATCGATCGGCTTTAAAGGGAATATTTATTACGTTTTTGGCCCTTGAGCAACCCCTCCCCTAAATTTGAGCATAACTAAATTTTGATTCTAGGTCATCAACATTCACATATATCTCATCCGCCGCCAAACTGAGCCGATTGCCAGAATTGGAGCGATTTTGGTCTGTATTAAGTAGAGTAAATCATTTTAGCCTACGGGGGAAAAAAAGGTGAAAATAAATATCTGGCATGGCCAAAAATGGTTGTAACAGCCTTCTAGGACCTCAAAATATATTCGTTGATATTCTACCCCACCCCCTACCCCGCCTTAGGCTACATAATAGCATTGCAATGCATTGCTTTTTTGAGCCTTATTTTCGTAAACTAAAACAAATATGCGAGTCATCCGTTCATGAGATGAAAAAAGGAGCCCTCTGTGATTTAATTTGGTTTTTCCTGAACATTGGGGCGGAAGGAGGGGAAGCGTAAACAGGTAGATATTCAAGATAATAGCTGAATCCCTCAAAAAGCACGTCTAAAACGCCTACTAAATTTACGTACATACAAAACTTTCATTCCTCTAGCTCAATTTGGAGGGGGGTTATGCGTGCCACAAACTTGAGAAATAAGAAAACCCGACCAAAAAACCACATTTTCGGGGAGATACAATGGGGTTAAAAAGTCTACACCTCCAAAAGACACATTTATAGCCTCTACCAAATGTACATGTCGAATTTCAACCCTCTACCTTAATTTGGAAGGGAGATGTTGATGTAAAAGACTTTTTTCAAGGTCAAAAAACAGGAGACCCCCCACCATATCTCCCTTCCTAATTGAGCTAGGAAGCTGGTTTTTTGATATGTTATAGAACTTTTGATTCTCTATTGATTGGCTCAAAAGAAAACAATTTTTGTCATTTTAACCTCTCAGCACCCCCTTCCCTAAATTTGGGTATAACTGAATTTTGACTCGAGGTCATCCCCACTCTGTGACATTAAATCTGCTGCCAATCTAAGCCTATTTTTCAAATTTGATCGATTTTGGTCGGTATGAACCTGAGTAAATAATTTTTAGTTTCGCGGGGGAAAAAATGAACAAAATAAATATCTGATATGGCCAAAAATTATCTCAATGGTCTTCTAGGACCTCAAGACGAATTTTGTTGATACTCCCCTTGCATTATGATCATTATGCAGATTGGTGAAAATTACGGGGCAAGATACGGAGTTACCAGCTGCATCAAATATCAGGTTAAACCTTATTTTAAAAAATTATCTTTTTTTATGACGATGACGTATCAGTTTTGGATATTCGATCCAAGGCGACGTATTCATAAGAACGGTAGTTCTCGGTATGAATGAAATTACCCTCATATACTACGTCATTTCTCACCCCCTTCTCCTCTTTCCGTTCTATTATATTATGTACTATAAGGCGTCATGTAGACGGTATTCGTCTCTGATCTTCGATAAAAACACATTCTTATACGTATATGAGAAAGCTAACGTCAGCAAGACTGCGCTACGGTTGAAATTTTCAATAAATCTGGGCAAAGAATAAACGTACGAGTACAATATTGTTTTGCGGTTTCCACACCAACGACAAATACAACAGTTGGTTTGTTAGTACGGATACATTTTCCAACTTTCACAACGATATTATGGGCAACATAGTAATTGAAAAAGCAATGAGATGTGGGGGAGAGGACGATCACGACAGGATTCATTTTTGCTATTGCGATAGCATTGTATTGGTTTTGATTAGTGTTCGCGTGATATTGTTCCAACGATTACATCAAGCATCAATTCCTATATTTACTTTGCCAAAATTAATGAGACAATGCGACCGTCGAATATTACCCGAAATTTCGTACATGTGTGCACACTACATGCACTGGATGTTCTTATTTGGTTAGCTAAGTTTAACTTCAGGCAATATCAGCCTTCGAAAGTAATAACAGAAGTAAACGTTTCAAAAATTATTTATAGAATAATTACAATAAGCTAATAAAAAATCGTTTTCGTTGAAAAAGTTTTTCAACATTGAAGTTGTATGGGATATAAAGGCAAACAGATCGTAAAACAAACGTGCAGATTTCTAATCGCGAAAATTTTATTAAATTTTCGAGACCATTGCTCAAATTATATTGATAATTTTCATAGCAAGCTAACGCATTTGGAGGGATGAAATTAAAAATAAATCGGTATGACTTCACAAAACGTATAAAATGATGAAAGAATTATTGAAAACGTCATTTCGAAGGTTAAAAAAAGCAAAAAATCAAAAAAAAAATTCCTACAACTACGTACACGTACCTCCAAAAAACCAATCCCCCACCCCAAAAGAACTTCGTTAAACTATGAAACAATCATTCAAAAAACCATCTTATATCTGAAAAACGCAAAAATTCGAAAAATCTTCAAAAAAAATGTGAATTTTTCATTTACACGGTACAAGATGATTAAAAAAAATTGCTCACAATATCATTTTATTGCAGCTTAAAAAGAGCGAAGAGTTGAAAAAAAAATTTAAAAACCGTTCAAAATATCATTTTATAGGTGAAAGCAAGTAAAAATGTGAAAAATAATATCGAAAAATCTTGTAAAATTTTGAAAAAAATGTCCAAAATGTACGTTTATGCAACCAAAAAAAAAAAAACAAAAACCTGAAGAAATCTCCTGGAACGTGTAAAATGGTGAAAGAATTATTCCAAGCGCCATTTCAGAACCCTAAGCAATCTAAAAAGCCGAAAAAAAATTAAAGACGGGTAAAAATGATCACTAAATCATTCAAAATGTCATTTTACATAACAAAAAATTCGAGAAACAAAAAAAAATTTCAAAAAAAGTCAATATCTTACTTTCAAGATGAAAAATTGTGGAAAAATATCACTCAGAAAACAGTCAGAATTGAAGTTTTTTAGTTTTTTTTTCTTTCTTTTTTTGACATTTGTAAAATGATACTTTGAAAATTTCATCAAAGATAATTTTACACGTTTTTCAAAAATTGTTTTTTTTTTTGCTTTCTTAAGGTCTAGAATGACACTTTCACCATTTTTTTCTTAATTTGAAACGTTTTTCAATGGATTTCTGCGTTTTCCTTTTTTTTTCAGTTGAAAAACATCAGTTTAAACGATTTTTTTTATAGTTTTACAGATTAAAATTTTTTTTCATTATATATTTTTTCAAGACTTAATCAGATTTTTTGATTTTTCTGGCGGATAAAATGATATTTCGAACAATTTTTTCTTCATTGTACATGTTCTATGGACATTTGTTTTCTTAATTTGAACACCTTTTGAAGTTTTTTTTTACTATTTCCCACCTCATTAGAAGATTTATATCATCCATTTACATATAAATTTTTTTTTGAATTTTTGCTTATTTTGGGTAGTATAACATTTGGAACAATTTTTTAATGATTTAACAGTCTTTTTAATGTTTTTTTTTCAAGTCATTGGTCGATTTGAGCTGTAAAACAATATTTTAAATTATTTTTTCGTTCTTTTACATGTTTTTTCTTCTTCATTCCACACATTTTTTAGGGATTTTTTCGAAGTTTTGCATTTTTTGTGCCGGAGAATGATTATTTTGAATGATTTTTTTCATAATTTTACACTTTTTTCAAAAAATTCTTTCGCAAGTTATTCATGTTTTCAGCTTCAAAATGACTATTTTTTTACTTTACACGTTTTTCAATTACTTGGTCTGAGTTGTAAAAGTGATATTTTAAAATAGTTTTTTCATTTTGGAAGCTTTATTGAGGCGTGACATTTTTCAAGATACAAAATGACATTCAGAGCAATTTTTTCGTTTTGGACAATTTTCAACATTTTTCTCGGACTTTTTTTTTGCTTTTGAGGAAAAATTCACAAATTTTTCATTACTTTCATGATATGGATATGACCTTAAATCCAAACCCGTAGCCAGCCTTGATTAGTAGGAGATGCTGGATAAACATCGTATAGCAGGAGAGTACCTAGGGAGGAGAAGGGCGGGTGTCTGAACACCCTCCCCTCTCTTTGAGGTTTAGAAACTTGAAAAAAATTCACATTTATGCTAAATTATTTTCTTAAAATCGCTGAAAATGCATTTTTCGTTCATTAAAAAAGTTCATTTTTTAAAATTCCGCCCTGGTATCTCTCGAACATTTCTTCCAGTTAATTTTTATTAGTTCAAAACTCAAAAAATGATATACAGAAAAAAAGAAACCCCTTCCTTTGAGCCATCTGTGGTTACGCCTGTTGTCCTATGGGTGAAAAAAAATTATACAAATTTTATTAACTTTTAATTAACAGTGAATGGGTAATCCTAATTCGTTGGTTTAGTTTAGGCCAATTGAAGTTTTCTATTCGTTATACCATTAAAGATTGAAGTATCTTAGCAAATCGTTATTTTCTATATCGATGCAATTTTCCCGAAGGATGTCCAGCTCAGCTCAAGGGAATGCTCCAGCATCCCCTAACACCCCTCTAGCCTAGGGCAATCTTGAATCTAAATTAAAGAATCTGCAAACTAAATGAAACGAACCGAAGCTGTATTCAAACTAAAATAACACAAGAACGGTAATTTTTTTAGCTTTCTTTGACGTTGAACCACGAAAAACCAGTAATTTAAAATACATCTGCACAGCCTTATTATGCCTTTACGAGCATAAGAAATCCCTTACATCGACCTATAAAAACCAAATTTAAATTCCTCCATGGTCCAGCAGTAAAAATTTGGCAACTTCGAAGATCGACCAAATTTTTAGCATAGTCTTTGCATCAATACAGAATTTTATAGATGTAAATTTCTTTCAAATTTAAACTCGGCAAAATATTTTTTATAAGGTCATAATACAGTTATTCATTAATCTAGAATGGAGTAGGTTACGTTATCCGGCGTTAGATTATCAATACCAATCACAAATTGCAGGGCATTTTTATTATTCTTACGATAATGAGAGCTCATCGTTCTTCGTTCAATGTGCAAAATTTTTGCAAGCTCGAAGCGGGCTGCTGGCCACTTCTACGTATACGTTAATCTAGGGGTCTGCGTCATGCTGTACGAGTTTCCATAATTATCAAATGTACTGCACGTAAATAGTACATAACTACATACTTGACTACGTGTACACAAATACGTATTTAGCACACGTGGATATTTTTATATTCGTTTTACATATACATATTTCGAGTAACCCTCTCTGAATGGCCAGCAATTCAAAAGCGAAAAAAACTCATACGTAGAAGTTTCGCGTCGTTAAATTCTAGAGTAAAATAGAAACGTGCAATTATAGCGGAGGACGATGACGCAATCTTGTATACATACATAATTCTCCAAACCAATTAGAAATCCGAAAATAATAAGCTTGTCTGGTTAATTTTTTTCCCATAATATAATCGAACTAGTCAGCAAAGTAAATCTTTCTCATGATGCAGAAATCAACTACCTATATTTGATTTTACGAATCCGAAGCAGGTATATCTAATTGATGCATGGAATAATGGCAATGAAGACCAAGGCACGTGATACATAATGGTCAAATTTCCATACGTTTAATATATGATAAAATATAATGAATTCAACAATAAAGAGTAGGTATAACCTAGCACACCGGTGCCTAGCTAACTATGTTATATTTCGACTCATTCATCAGCAATATGTGTTTATAAGAGGTGAAATATATGTGCACAGCTACGTAATCGTATATGTACCATCTACCTAAGTGCCTCGTGATCAATTATTTCCGCCTCGAGTGATAAGATTCACAACACGATATTATCAATTATCACAGTACACACTACACAATCCGGTTGGGTAGATTAGCACCTAGATACAGATACCCACTTACCCAGACACGCTCGACACAGCTCGCAGTTAGTCCCTAGGCCAAGGATATCAACAATGAAAAAAAAAACAAATTCATCCAATAAATATTTCAAGTTCACATGCTGATAAAGAATTTTAATCAATCAAATTTTTTTTCTTTAAAAACCAGTTGACAGCAATTACAACTCATAAGCCTATGTAAATTTATTTCAACAAATTTCACAAAATCAGGTAGCAATAAAGCAGTCTATTGAGTCTGAAAATAAGAAATTCACAAGAGTAGCGAAAGTGATAGCTTGAAATAACCGGTTCGCTAATAATTTTTTTTCAGCTGGTAAACTTCTTCATTTTGCATATTTTTTAGCCTAATTTACTTCTCGTCATTTGATAAAAGGAAAAATCTGGCGGTCGCAGTCTCAACAACCTGTGGCGGAAGTTCTGAGAGAGAAAGGAAGGTATATGCATAAAATCTATTCCACAGCCCAAAGTCTATTTTGAAACTTTTCAAACATGTCAGATTTATTCTTTTTTAGATTTTTCCCTTTCAGCTAGCTCGGTAAAGTCCAAGTTGAATAACCAGGAATGAATGGATTGACGAGGGATCAAATTTAGATTTGATTTTGAAAATGTGCAATGTTGGTCAGCAAAAAAATCACTTCAACGAAATTTTATTAAATTCCAAAAATTTTACCTCCATCATAAATTTCCGAAAAATTCTGTATTTCATTCATAACTTGAAAAAAATACTACGCTTTTCCAGCCTGATTTTCGTGACAAATAATAATCATGAGAATTGAAGCGATGCTTCTTTCTTAATTAGCATTGCGGGAAGGAAGGGTTCAATGGGACTAAAAAGTTGAAACTCCCAAAAGGCAAATCGAGGATCCCTACAGACGAGACATACCTAATTTCAACTTCTTAGCTCAACTCGGAGAGGGGAGTTACGCGAGGAACAAACTATTAAAATTAGAAAAATCGACCAAAAAACTACAAATTCAGCGCTGTGAGGGCATGCAAAGAGACTGAAAAGTTGAACGTCCAAAAAGTACATCTAGAACGCCATGTACATACCGAATTTCAAGTTTCCTAGCTCTATTTGGCGGAGAGTTATGTCAGGAACAAATTTAAAAAACTCAAAAAATGAGAAAACCCATATCAAAAAACTACTTTTTTGGGGCAGTGAGGCGATGCAATGGAGCTCGGAACCCTCAAAAGGCACATCTAAGGCCCCAGCTGAATATACATACCTAATTTCTACTTCCTAGCTCAATTTTCCGGGGCGATAGGGGAAGAAAGAACTTTTTTCAGGGTCAAAAAGGGAGAAAACCCTCATATCACCCCTCCTAATTAATTGGGAGGTTCATATTTGGATATGTTGCACAACTTTTGATTCTCTACCAAATGACCCAAAAAGCGACTCATATTTCAACCCCAAAATCAATTTAGAAGGGATTTATCAACCCGGAAAAAAGTCAAAACCAACTATGACCCCACTTTTTCATGACCAAAAGTCACATGTAGAATCCCTACATAATCTAAACATCTTTCAGCCTCCTACATCAATTTAACCAAAAAATAGGAGAGTAATCAACTCAAGAAAATGAAAAATCCACAAATTTGGGCTAAAATCCGGCGTAGTACAAGACGGCTGAAACTTTCAAACTCCCCCCCCCCTCCCCATGTCCAAAAAGTTTTAAATCTCCTCATGGAGCTTATTTTGCAGTGGGAACAAAGAAAGGGCAACCTTTTTTCAAAATCAGAAAGAATGAAGCCCCCCATATCTTCCCTTCTAATCTCCTTCAAAGGCGTCAATACGGCGGGAGGGACAGAGGCGGTTTGACCCCTTACTTTTGAGCCAATTTTTCACGTAAAAATTCGTTTTTACACTCGAAAAAATAGCGAAATTTGATATTTAAAGTATAGAAATATGTCAAAATAGTGATTTTTCAACTCTTAACACTCAAATTTTTGCAAAATTTTCACCCTCGTTTCGCTTGGGCTGCATATTTCTTACTCTATAAACAGAGCAATCACTTTTTTGGGGCTATGAGGGGGTAAAGCGGGGCTGAAAAATCGAGACCCACAAAAGGCAATCTAGCGCCCCCAACTGAATGTACATACCAAATTTCAACTTCCTAGCTCAATTTGGTGGGGAAATAGAAGAGGAACATCCCTTTTTCAGGGTCAAAAAGGGAGGAAATCCTTGTATCTCCCAAGCTAATTAACTTAGGAGGTCCATTTTTGCATATGTTATCCAACTTTTGGTTCTTTATCAGTTGGCCCAAAAAGGGACTATTTTTGCGTTTTTGGTCCCGCAGCACCCCCTCCCCCAAAAGTAGGGCAAAACTGAATTTTGACCCAAGGCCATCCTCACTCATATATATCTAATCCCCAACCAAACTGCGCCAATTGACCGAATTGGAGCGATTTTGGTCGGTATCGAGCGGAGTGAATGATTTTAATGATTAGGAGAAAAAATAATAATAAAAATAAATATCTGACATAGCTAAAAATCGTCTTAATGGTCTTCTAGGACCCCAAAACTCATTTTGTTGATATCCCCCTCCCCCCTCATCTACCGTTTGTCGATGGACTGTAATAGCCAGGTTTTCATTGATAATATGACACAGAAAATCAGGCTAAAAATATGCTCAAAAATTTTCTAGTTTTAAAATTTCTGACTTAATTCTCAAACTCAAAAAAAATTCTCATGACCTGCTTATGAAAAAGGTCAGCTGTTTTCAATGGCATTGGTTCCAAGTCTTCTACCTTTAATAGATCTGAATACCTGGTAAATTTAAGTAGAAGAATACCAAGTATACCATGTTGTATGATCCTCCTCTAATCCTAAGTCTAATGTTCACATTAGAGATATGAAAAATAAAAAAATATATAAATATAGATATCTATAGGAAGAACTCAAAAATGGTTTTAATAGGGCTCTATGCTCTCCCCCCCCCCCAAACAATCTTGTTAATACTTCACCAACTCCACTTCATCCTTCGCAAATCACCAGACCGTAATATTATTTCTTCCTTCTTTTTACATCCACTTAAACAAAAAAAAAGGCAAGCTTTCAATAGACAATACCTACATGAGAGAAAAAAATTAACTTTATTTGCTAATAAACATATGTAATAGGTAGGTAAGGTACATGATTCATTGCAAACACACAAACCACCCGTACTCTGTGCGAATTCATGACCTTAGTTATATCTTCAACATCAATCCCTCATCACTGCAACTCTCGCCATCATCTCACAGATAATTAATTACCGCAAGCTATAGCCATCAATTCGTTTATTCTCGCACTGTGACGCTTCGACGAACTCGTCTATTTCAATATTTAATTTAAGAGCGATATAATCTAATCAAATACTCTCGACAGTACATTATACCCCGCAATTACTCATCACATTGCATACCAGTCATAAAAATGAAAAAAAAAAAAAAAAAAAAAAAAAAAAAAAACCAAAAAAAAAAAAAAAAAAAAAAAAAAAAAAAAACAAAAAAAAACGCAAACACCTATTCATCATAACATAGCATTCTTTTAAAACTCGCGTACCTGCGTTGATTTTCATATTCGTCTCGTCTATACGTGAATGTAGGTACTTATTACACTCACGTCGAAATTTCACAAGCTTCCAAATTTTGTCATTCGCAAAAACACTCAATCTAAATCACGCACAGCTCGCAGAACGGTAGCCAAGTTAAATTTAAACCTTCATTTTTTTTCTTTTCACCTCACAATCCCATACGGCACTGTGCTCTCCAACAGAGCTAATATTATCTTCAGCAATATTACCACATTCAGACCCCCAGAACAAAAAATAGAGATAATCAGCCAAGCTACGTATACGGTACGCGTACCTAATTTTTTTTATTCATTCGTTTTTCAATGCGCGTAAACGTGAAATTAAACTAACAACATACCTACATAAATAAAGGCACACATCGACATCGCAGTTAGTTGTGTTGTCGTTGGAAAAAAAAATTTAATCATTATGTTAATTCATTCGTCAATATCTACTAGGTACTTATTTTTACACTCAACACCGTAAATAAAATACAGATGAAAAATAGACCAACGCATAAGCAGTACAGACGATGAACTCGAATAGAACAATTTTCACGATAAAAACATTTTAAAGAGAGAAATAGAAAAAATATATGTTGCTTTGTTGTATAACAGGTCAATGATTTGTACTGAAAAGACTTGCTAACACAGAAGCGTAAGCGATAATATCATTGAAAATTGGCTAAACTTTATCCAAACTAAATTCTAAAAGGAAGCAATAAAAAAAAAAAAAAGAGGACAGCAGCGGAAAATTTCTCAAAAAATTCATTTCTTTCATAAAAGAACTTTGTAATTGAGATGTATGGCTTATAAAATGGGACTTTTCAACTTTTCAAGTTTTATCAATGTTTGGCATTAAAGAATAGAATTGAACGAAAATAATAATATTGGAGGAGTCAATTAAAATAGATTATCTTTTTCATTTCTTTTAATGAGCCATAAAAATTACCTTTATACTTATTTATTCAAACTTTTTTTTTTCTTTCTTTCTTAACGCCATGTTTTGCAACGGAGGCCAGAGGCGTATTGAAAAGACAGTAGTTTAAAGAAGAGGTTTTAGTCTAGTTTTGGTCACAAAGGATAGTAGATTTTGAATTTTTTGACGATCATCAGCCAGAACTTCTT
>FIZR01001569.1:0-32381 GCA_900060175.1 Ferrisia virgata
ACACGATGGCCCAAGATCGATTATGTCATCTTTCAATACTTTCAATTGAAAAAAAAATTGTTAAAAATATCAATTTTGATGACATAATCGATCAATTTGCGGAAATGAAATCCCGAAAAATAAAAAAGTATGTTCTACAATCTAGGTATAGATATTTTTATTTTCATCATAGCATTAAAATTTTTTTTTAAGGGGGCGACAAAATTTTGAATTCCCTGGGGCGGCGATTTCCTTACTGCGCTACTGGATACAATTTTAATTAAAGAGGGATGTATTTAAGCTTTGATAATACAAATAACCACAAAAAAAATTCAAAATAGTATAAACATAAAATGTTTAAAGTTTTGTAAAAATTGATAAGAATTTCCGGTCAAGGGAGCTGTTCAGGTAATCCTTATCGTAAAATTATGAAAAATGTTTAAACCAAAAAAAAATACAGTAGAAGTTCGAAGTTTTAATTTTTTCAACTAAATTTCTACTAAGTGCTTACCTACTATTTTTCTTTTTCTCTTATCAACCTTATTTTTTCAACGATTTGTCAAAAGTTCGCCATCTGAGCTGGTTTTCCTTTTTATCAGTTCTTTTGTGGTTTTTTTCCCCACACACTTTGGAACTATTTTAAACAATTTTCTGATCAGCGTAAAGACCATAAAATACCTATAGATTAGCACATCATTCAGCTTTACCGCTCCCACTTCTGAATTTTCGCCCTCTACCTCAGTTGACGAATGTGTAAAATTACACCATAAAATTCTCTCGTGTGGTACGAATCTGTTCCCGTACCGCAAAAATCGGAGGATAAAACGTACCTAAGACGTAGGCACGTAGACAGAAGTGCGGCGCAATATTTTTTTGTATAAATTTTACAATTTTTTTTTTACTGTGTACCGCGCCATCCGCGATTATATGTATTATAAAAATAACTCGTCAACGATGCGCAAACTCAAACCAATAAAAACATTCGAGTGGAGGAAAAAGTTATAATATGATTTTACTCTAGCTGGTAAATAGCCAGGCGGCGAAAATAATTAATACACGATGTCGTCTCCACATAAACACACCGACTAAGAAAATCGTGTGCGCGGTGTTGCGTTCATAACGAAATAGGTAATACCTATGTAATATAGCTAGATTTCGAGTATCTGTGGCAATTTTTTTCCATACCTTTCGCGTTTGTGTAATTGTGTATTTGTGTGTTTGTGGTCGTGCGTGTGTGTGTGTGTGACAGTGGCTGTAGGATTACCTCGTATATGATTCTTCTTTAGTGCGTGTATTTTGGCCATATTTGGGAATTATGAGCGCGCCAGATGTAGCGCCGTGGAGGTACGTAAAATATACTAAATTTACGATATGTTAACGCGATATATGTATTAGGTAGGTACGAGTAGAGACACACATATACTGTATGTGTAGTCGTACTACATAGAGGTATATGTTGTACAGCTATGTACAACATGGGGTTGGAAAATTATACCCAACGAACCGTACTTTATACAATATTATAGAGATAAGTATCGTATATATACATATAATACCAGTCAGGAGGATTTGGGAATTTGATAAAGTGCTCTTTGAACTTTGATCTAGGTGTGTGTTTTTTTTCTCCGCTCTTTATACCTATCTAACGTCTTTATCTCTATTTTATATTCGAATTTGCATCAACTATATAAGTATGCTATCAAGATGTCGACGATGATTTTCACAGCCTTTTTCTTTTTCTCGCTACAGAAAAATTTAAAAGGAACGACTCTAATTTTAAATATTGTATTTTGACTCCCTTCGCACAAATATCATTTTATATGAAAATACGTATTGTGTGGAACGAGGACTATGTAAGTATAGGTAATTTCCGGTATGATGAAGAATTTTTTCAAAGGCGAATGAATGAAAAAATTCGAATATTTAAATACGTTTGACGTGTAATCTATCTACCCGTAATACCTAATACGAGTAGAAAGGAATATTTAAAATACTTGGAATAATTCGATCTGCAGACGTACGTACGTTTGCGTTAAAATTCGTCGAATTTTTCCGCTCATTCAAACTTCGTACATTTTCGAAAAATAAATAACGATTGCCTCGATTACATTTCGTGATGTTGGCCTATTTTCATTCTATTCAACGTGATAGGTTTAATGTAAGTATGGTTAAAGCACTACTCGCAGATCAAAATCAATTAAAGATGAATTTTCGCAAATGAAAGCCCAGTCCTGCAATCCAACGAATGTATTTAATTTTTGTTTTTTCTTCGTTTTATCAGCGAAAAAAAAAAATACTTTTTTTTATGAATGATTTTACTTGAAATATGAAAAACATTACACGCGAGGCTATAGCAGCACTGAAACAAATAAAATTTGACACATTGGAGTTTTACTTGGTGCTGATGCCTGAGCGGAGCAAGTGCAAAAATTTTCAAAAATAAAATTCAACCTATTTTTTATTTATTTCTGCCAAAGGCTCCTAAGTCATTCTGCTTCATTACGTTTAAGGTAAAAGCTAATAAAAATAAATTATTTGCGGCTTCGCGGGGCTAACAATTTTGAAAAATTGAGAAGTGAAAATTTAAAGATGATAAATGATCACTAATAAATAATTGATATCTTTATTTTAGTTTGAATCAAATTTGAACTTCGTAAATGAAAAATATTGCTTAATGCGAAGTTCCGAACTATTAACCAGGTATTGTTATATATGACGTATTCAAAATTCTTCGAATTCCGTCCAATCATTTCCGAACAAAATTTTGCAGAAACTTCTAACAGAACTGATACGACTGAAAATTCTTTAAAATGGCAAACATTTCAATTGAATGTATTTTCAAACGGATTCAAATGCTCCATTACTTCAAATCAGCATAATTCTTTGCATTAAGCTTAATTCATTTTGATTATCAACTATTAAACGAGAAAAAAAGGCTGAATTCGTTTGTTCGAAAAATACTGCCTTTGAGATTGGGTGGGCTACCTTTGCAACGGCGAAATCCCACCTTCACCTAATACTTGTAATAACTTTTTCTAAAACAAAAGCAGGACTAAAGAACCTACAAATGATTTAATTTTTGGAATCTAAAATTAGGCCTAAAATATAAACAGCCAATAGCAAAAAATTTTGAAAATTAAAAGTTAAATTGAAAAAAAAAAGTACAAAAAATGTAAATTTCTTGAAAAATCCCTTTCACTAGGGCTGAATTTTCAGAATAAAAACTTGAGCGAAGAAGAAAATGGAAAATGTATAAAACGAATGAATCTATAAACTTAATTTTGTTTGTTATTGTATCAATCATTAACCCAAGCCATTAACCAAAAAAAACAAAACAAAAAAAAACGGAAAATTTTCGGAACTTTTAACCACAAACCTGAACCTGAGATTGAAGGTTTGAGAACCGTAACCATAAACCCATAAGCTTTGAAAAATTGTTAACCTGTAACCGTAACCAGTAACCTGAACCTTCATGATTTTGGCCAACAGCCCTGACAGGAGACACAAATTTTTTGTTACCATCTCTCATGCAAAGACGCACTCAAAATTTGTTTAAAGTGGGCTAAATTTGAAAAAAAAAATAAGGTGCAAAAAAGTTACGCTACAATTGTTATCTGAAAGGAATTTAAAGGGCAAAAACTTTATGAAATATCAAGAGTAAATGGTCAAAAAACAGTCTAATCTCTAAATGACAAATTTTATTGCATGTTAAAATTAAATTACTTATTTCGCAATAAAATATGCTTCAAATTTGTCTTTTAAAAAAATTTTAGAGAGGCATGTAAGTCATCAGCTTTTACAAGCCTCCTTTCAGTGTCAAAATATTTTCATTTGTATTTTAATATCAGACGAAAATGTATGGTATACTTCAGCTGGTGAAAGTAGGGATTGGAGGATTTTGATTCCCAGGATGTTTTTAAAAAATTTAAATACCCCGAAGTGAGGGTGAATATTTTACAAATTTTTGAGAATAAAGAGTCGAAAAATGACTTCGTTTTTTTTTAGCGTAAAACGTTTTTAATAAGTCTGTGACTTTTAACTTACATGAAGAAAATCTTTCAACTTAAACTAAATGTTGAAATAAAAACTGAAGATTTGTCATTTACAAAAATTGGCTGCTGCCAAAGGTTAAATGATACCTAACCACGTAAGCTTTGGATCTTCGTCGTTGCAAAAGTCCGCAGCCATTTGCATGGCTACAGTCCGTGTACCTAGCTACCTACCTGAATGAACTTTACCTTCCATCGGGTCGCATCGAGTGCACCACAAATACATTTACTACAACATTTGCAAAACGTTGGCATGGGTATTATTTGCACAAACTCGACCACCATCACACTCCACCTTGAGAGCTGATAATGGAAATTTAAATGATAATTGAAATACTCACTCGTGACCGTACTTCTAATTGTGAGTGATGGCTGTGATGGTTCCTTCCCTTCTGTTTTCTCTCATTTCAAGTATTTGGTCAAATATCAAGAAAAATTGTCTTCTCCATTTTTGAAAAATTTTCTATGCAAGTTAAGTATCCATAAATCAAAGCAATAAAAAATTAAAACCATTTTTAAAACATAAGTGGTACCCTAGCAGTTACCTATTTGATATAAATATGGATAGCTAAAGAATTGCAGGCCCCTTCTCAGTATGAGGTCCTTTCAGGTATTTTGAATCAATGTTTTTGATTGCACAAATTTCAGTTTGAGAGCAAAAAGGTTGTGTATGAACATTGTAAAAAATTTCGCCCTTCCTTTGATCAAACAGTCATCCGTTACTTGTTTTTTCTCATCTCTAGTTTTATTTTATGATCAAACGTAAATAATTCTTCAACTTCTATGCCTCATCTTTAACATAACTTTAAATCTTGATTAATCAGTTGGTGTGAATTTTAAAGTGTCTTTGAACAACAAATTTCATCAGGGCCTCCATACTCTTGGACCCTACACTGTGCAAATGGTGTGTAAATTGAACAATTTTTTTTAAAAACAAACTCTTTGGCAATTAAAGCTTGAGAGGGATCTTTTCTACCCACAAGTTTCGAATTTTAAAGTTGGTAAATGAAAACCTCTCACAAGGATCGCGTGTTCATGTGTGAAAAAACAACTTCAATATAAAAAACAATTACCTATCTTAGTAACAACTAAATTTGGCTTATATCTACAAACTGCAACATGTTACCTATGAGTACAAAACTTGCGGTTTCGCACTCGTAAGTAAATATCTTTACAATATTCACTCATTACAAACTTATTTTTCCCCTAACACTTTTGCCACCTTTTGGCATCCACAGCCTTATTACTAAAATTATCGTTGTTTAGGAGAAAACTGAACAAAATTTGAGGGGAAATTTTCTAACTATTAGGTGCCAGTATGGCATAGTGATTAAACCACCATTCACTGAACGAGAGGTCGTAGGTTTGAATCCCACTATGGGCAAAACGTACGTGTAATGCATTGCGTGCATTTAACAGCTATCACACACTTAGGTTTCAAGCACTACCAGTTTCAACGGAGATAATTAGACAGCACGCTATCTATTATCAGAATAAAAAAGCTTGTAAGTGGTTTGAACGCCTACTCGTGTCCCACAGCTGAACTCAGGGTTGTAAAAACCTGGCTAGCGATGCGGTGAGTTACCTGTAGATAGCGCAGAAAGCAACGGGAAACTACTATGCGAAAGCTGAATAAAAAGACCTCTCTAGAAACCATCCTGATACTATAGGTGTAGAGAACACATTCTTGTTAGTCTCACCCACTTGGGTGTATCAAAAGATGGCAAATGGTCAATTTCAGATGACTTGAGACTTTTTAAAAATTAAATTTATAACCATTGTAGCCGGCATTTTTTACAGCTTTTTCTTCCCTCTTTTTTTAAAGAAATTTATGTTGAGTCTTTGAGCACTATTTTGCAATTAATTTTGACAAAAAACCTTGCCCAAGTAAAAAACCCTCACCTGTATGCTATGAAAAAAATCAGTATGATTTCCTAGTGCTGTTTTTCCATTAGGAATTTACTAATTTTACTTATAGAGAGTGTATTCTGTAGTAGTGAAAAATCGCTGGGTTATCTATGTTACTGGAAACGTTTCTTTACTACTCGAAAATCACTGCATCTAATATTAGTGGAGTGTTCTGCACATTTTTACAACTTATTGTTGGGGAACACTACAGGGTGGTGTATAGTAACGTTGGAAGATACTTCTATCATGCTTATGTAGATACAACAATAGAGTGGTCCACTACTTGGATTATCAAGAAATTTGAAGAAGCAGAATTTCATGTACATTTTCGCGACACACTTCTTCTAAGAGTATTAAAAGTACCTCGTTAATACTAAACAGTAACACTGAGTAGTGAAATATTACTGTATGCAGTAAGTATCTGCTACATAACCATTTTGCAGTAGCAAATATCTACTAAAATATTACTACTATATGATGAAACATTACTGATCAATAGTAAACCAAGTACTAAGGCACTACTGGTGTGTGCTGTATAAGTACTTAAAACTATAGAGTCCTGGTGCAGTTTTTCTGCATGGGATATACCTAAAAAATGAATCAAAAATTGTATTAGGGTGTATGTATGTGTGTGTGAGGGACGTTGTAAATATAAAAGGGCCTCTATAGGACTACTTTCCACACGCCTCACATGTTCTTGATACTAGCTCGTTGATAAGTATTTATTCATCATCATTTTCCTCTTACTCAAAGCATGTATTCAGGGGTCCGGGTGACTTTTCTGTCATAATTTTGTAACCACCTTGTTTTTTTTTTTTTAACATTTCAAAACATATTGCCATCAAGATATAATTTTTTCAATTCCAAATGCCAACTTTTTTCAGCTACGCAATTTCTCTTCTCAGTAGCAGGTACCTGTCTAAAATTTTTTATACATCAAAAATGCATTACTATGAATCGGCAACTTCGAACCCTCCTCACACCGGGCAATCCACGTTCAAATGGCTACAAAGACCATTTGCAAAATGATCCTTCAAAGCGTTCTACGGAAGGTACATCCATAAAAGCCGATCATACTTGGTTTCGTTGTTCAAATGCGGCATTCAAATCACGCTATATTGCTAGGTAATACCTTCATCGATGAAAGGAAAAGGAAGGCAGTGAGGGTGCAAAAAAATGCAAATCTTTCGGATCAAATGTCAACCTCTGCACGACAAGTTTAACCTTTTACATAATGCATAAGTACGTACGTATTGTATACTTATACTTATTCGTGGTATACAAGCGAAGCGAAGTAGAAAAGACAGTGTATCGATACGATACGATACGATACGATAGGATACAGGATACTTCTTACTCGAGCAATTCGAATTTGAACACGTTAGATGAACTCGCATTGCGGGAGTGTAGTATATGAAAACGGAGACAGCAGATAGAGAACGCTACTTGCATAAGCTGATTAAAGAAAAATGTTTTTTAAAGCTGAGGCAATATGAACGGAAAAAAAATCTAAGAAGATTACACTATATCGGGGCTTTGAACTCTTAATCTTTTATTCCATCCATCGCGTACATAGTCCAATAATGCGTATAAATCGGTATCTGGTATGCCAAAAAATATGCAATTTTTCAATGGCACCGGAATGACGCGACCGCACTGCGGTTTTACAATCTAATGCATTTCCTTGCTCAGCCAAGCCATTCCCATCGTCCTAGCGTAGTATATATCTTGTCAAGCGAATCGTTCGCGTTATCAATTAAAGGCCCCGTATTAATTACCTAGCCGACCTAATATATACTATAAATCTGATCGTGAGCGTATCAGAAATAAAAACATCGCGAAGAAGGCTATGTGAAAATCATACCACGCGGCACTCGTCGAATGGCTGATCGTTGCTAAACGTGCTGAATCATACAGACGTTTATAAAATTGGCCGAGAAATACGGCGATGTACGTACAAGAGTTTAAAAATAGTTATACATCGTGTTCCTCTGATCCCTCGCTGTTATTTAGCCACCAAACAGTGTAAGTACATATGTGTGTTTTGTGTTTCGCCATCTACGACAATTGTGTGTGAATGAGAAATATAAAAAATTAAACCCACCAGAGATTGAAAAATTTTCACGCAATGTGACCAACTGACCAATGTCCCTTGATATTATAGTTTACATCCCTTCGGTACAAATGTTTGTAGCCCTGTATGGAAAACTTTACCACGATGTATTGTTTGTTTCCTTATTTCATTCTTTTTGCTGGAAATGAAACACGATGAAAATGAATCGAAGGGTGAGTTATAAAGAGTTAAAAAACTTTTGAAATTACATTTTTGAAATGAATATATGTATATCAATAGAAAAATAATAAATTCCCGCATTCAAATTCCTTTGAGATAAAGGTCAGATGTAACTATCTTGTTGTGAAACAAATGACAGAGGAGGCGAGTTGACAGTTTTTTCCAGCTCTTTACACTTTGAAAATGGGATTATTATAAAATATTATTTCAGGTCTCATCACTACAAATTGAGATAGACGAATGAAACAAATTTCAAATTTTGTAGAAAAAAATTCTCTACAAATACTAACCAGCGCGATTTTTCGACTAAATTTCAATTTTTCAGGATGTAGCTCTCTTTTTGCAAACGATTGGAGATTTCAATGTCACCCAAGAGCGTATATTTACCAACAGGCAGCATAAAGGGTGCCAATGTGCGCCAACATGTGATCAAAAAGGGCACTACTGTAGGAAGGAAACATTTTTTTTAGTAATATTATCAAAACCAAAATAATGGCAACCATCAACGATCACGGGAAAAAGAATTTATTTTAACTATAAAAGAGGATTGTTTAAATTCGTTGAGTACGTTGCACATCAATTCGAATATCACTTCGAATTTATCTTAAGATAAAATCATTGATGAGTTTTTGAAATCGCGTAAAATTTTTTTTGATATTTTTGTATTTAGGTATCAATCCTTAAATGACAAAATTTCACCCCGCGCATGGATGTCACCAAAACTTTATTGGATTACCTAAGAAAGTGACAGGTGTGCTATGAAGAAAAGCCTATCTTAAAATTTGAAGAAGCCCTGAATAAGTGAAATTAGATAAAAAATTTACAATTATTTTATATTAATTTTGTTTTGGAAAAAATTTGGTGGTGCCAGTGATGAGATCACATGATTATGAGCAAAAAGATGTCATTACACGTTTTGCCTACGTTTCATTTTGAAGGGACTAAATGCGATTTAACATTTCTTGGAAAATGTAAATCATGTGACCTTACCTTTGACACCATCAAATTTTTGATGAAATAAAATTTTTAGAAAATAATGAGAAAATTTTCTATTTATAACTCCTTCAAATTTCAAGATAGGTACCATGTTTGCTTGAGATTTTTTGTTGTTTTTGGCCAGTACTGGCATAGTGCTCATACTCACACTCGTGACAAAAAATTTTTCAAGGCAATAATTGAGAAAAATTTTTAAATTCACACTAGAGTACATTTTACTCCATGAGGTGGTTTAATATACTCCACCCATTAAATAATTTATCGATTGAATACAACCAGTTTTATTCCTAGAATAGTGTGGTATCAAGTGCCTTCTACCTCAGTTCTTAATTATGTGCCTATAAAAAGGTGTTCACTATAATGAAAATTACCCCAGTGCGCCATTCAAAGGCCAAGTTTATAAAAAAGGCTATGTTACTTGGAGGTGTTGAGTTTAAGTTCGTTTAGTAAATTAATTTTTTCACCAAAAAATTTTTGAGGAGGGTGGTGTCAAATTTAAATGTCAAAGGGCACTGAAAACGAAAATACGCCCCTGATACCATCTCAACATCACATTCATCATGTCATAGTTTAGAGTTGACTTCATTTGTCAAAAACCCTAATTTCGCTAAAAAAAAAAAAGTCATTGGGATCCACAAGACAGCAAAAATTGAAGAATGCAGAGCATGATGCTGAACTTGAAAATTCAAAAAAGTATTTTTTTTGCGTTTGTGCTCTACAGCATTAAGCCTTGCATCGTTATCACGTGAATAAACTTGGGTAAAGTTTTCCTGTGGTCATCAAAATTGTAATTGTAATTTTTAAACAGATCTCTAACAACTTGGGCTTTTTGATGGAAATTTTTTTATGAAAATAGACCTTTCAGTTTCAATTCTCCCCGAGACTCCTGTCCAATTTACACTGGGAATTTTTTCGTACTGAAGTTGAAAATTGAAAGAGAGGTGAAGTGTATCTAGTGCACCCACTACCATAGGCGCAATAAAAAATTTACCAACGGGAGGGGAGTTAAATTTGAATTCTCGAGCGCAATGAGGGAACAAGTAAAAAAAAATTGGTTCTAAGGTTGTTCTAGTTTGACGTAGGAAATTCGGTTTTATCCGGAATTCAGGTTTGACCATTAACATGTATATTTTTTTGTTGCTTTCTTGAGTGAAGAAATTAGTTACTGGGCTCAGTAGTGGCCAAAATACTCTCGGATTGAATTAAGCAGGCTTGGCTCAGCTGTATATATTTACGTTTTATAAATTTGAATAACAACGTTGCACTGAAATTGTGATGGACTGAAATTTTGGAATGAAAATGATAAGAATTAAAAAAATCTTTAGATGTAAATTTTCTCTTCTGATTGAAAGTAAATTGAAAGATTTCTTGTATAAATCCATCCTTCTGGATCTGCGCTACTCTCATGTGCAGCAGGATGGATCAAGAAAAAAAAAATTTCTCCGACCCCCAATTTGGGTACTTTTTGGTTATATGACATATTTTGAGCTGAAATCCTTGCACATAAAATTTAACCCTACTGGTTCATTTGGATGCTGCAATTAACTTCCAAAAAAGGATCGTTTTCGAAAAAAAAAACAGTTTTTCATTTATATCTTGGTTGAAAACATTTTTTTCCCCTTGAAAAAATTACTGAAGATCTATCAAATCCCAAACTCATAAATTAAAAAATTTTTAAATCATAGATATAATGCAAAGTGTAGATACAATGAAAAATTCAGAGGTACATTATCGATTGGAGATTTTGTTTTGTACAATTTTGCTTCTCTGTAAATTTGCTGAAATACTCACCGTTCTCTTGTAAATTTGAAAAATGCGATTTTCGACAGTCAGAAAATTATATGTAATTTGTCAAGTTTTAGCGAATCCGTAGAGAGATAGACCATCGAACAAGTTTTAAAAACTCGAAATTTATCTTTCTGTAGGGCTGTATGTAAATGAGAAATTACGTTTTTGCCGAACATGGTCCTGCTTTAGGAGCCCACAGTAGTCACCCTAATTAATTTTCTAATGGATAAAAATAGAAATAAAACTTGAACAAAATTAATTTCCAAAATTTAATAACCTTGCATGGTATAAATTAACAAATAAGCTTGAATAAAAAACTTTTTTTTCTACACTCTTCTCTTCTTGGTACGAATTTTTTAACACTTTTGTCATTCAGATAATTTCTTTTAAATCATTGAACGTAAATTTATTTAGAAATCCTTTTGTGTCTGTCGCTTCGGTAATTTTTAATCAAATTACTCCAATTTTTGTTCACATACTTCACCGTTCTTAAAATTCATTAACATCAACTCGAGCTTAAAATTTGATCGAAACGTTACCTAATTTCGCATAACGAAATTTCTCCATCAGTTAAATACGATAAAGAATGACACCGAGTAAGAAAATTTAATTTCCGTTTAACATAATTTCAAGCCAACTTTTTTCACGAAATATTTCTTTTTCAAAATTTTTTATCTTTTTTCTTTCACTTTTTTTTCCTACAACTGAAAAATTACCGGTAGGAAAATTCACATTGTAGGTTCGTAAAGTAAACTTTATCTCGATTTTTTTGGCCCTGAATTTTTATCAACGACACGTGTCGTAAAACATACTAAGTATTTAACTATTTTACGCCAGAATTTCAACGAATACAAAAAAAAATACCTCGACATTTTATTTAAACGATATTTTGCAACCGTGACCCATATCCCAGACCTTGTTAAGCGTATAAAAAATAGAAAATTTCTATCTGCCTAAATTATACGAGATTAGAAAAGAACAGCGGTTCGAGTTGAAGCACAAGAAATGAGGAAGGGGTAATCATTTAATAAGGAGAATTACTAGATGTAATATATAAATTTACTATTTATTCAAAAATTTCGTCATAATCGTCAAGTGCCAAATTTTACAGAGGATTCGTTACGCCGCGTGAATTTATGCTTTTAAAAAAAATGAAACAATTTGAATATGTAATTTGCTCATGAGTGCATAATATGTTTCGCTTCGTATAATAAAATACGCTATATTTCTAAATATAGGTAGGTAAACAAATTATTCATAGATAATTCGTTAAGCGAGGTGGATTCTGCTCAAGTGCCTTGAAGTTTCCAGTTATTATTACAAAAAATAATAACAGCAACGATAACAGTATTCAACCAAAGGGTTAGGGTGGTAAAAGTGAAGAGAAGAAAGTGGTAAGATGAACAAAATATTTGGTATTTTCAACAACAAAGTCGTCGTAGTTGGGTAGAATTCGTTACAATTGTTTATTCTCTTGTATCTTCTCTCTTTCCACCGCTTCTAACTCGTTGTTCTTCGTTTAACAGCTACCTACCTACTTATGAGCTCTATCAAAATTATAAATATAATTTCTTAACGTAATTTAAAAATTACATTTCGTCAAGTATTACGCAAGAAAATTTTTTTGTTTTTTGGCAACCGCGATCTATTTATAACTCTTACATTCGTTTGCATGAATTTCAAAAAAGGGGGAAAAATTTTTATTTTTATACGGTTAATTATTCATGTTGGAGGATATCAAATTGTCAGAATACTTTTCAAAAAAAAAAAAAAAAAAAAAAAAACCTGAATTGGCGAAATATTGACAAAATTCCAGAATGGAAAAAAAAAAAAAAAAAAAAAAAAACGCCTGATTTGGCGAAATATTGACAGAATTCCAGAATGGAAATAATTGATACAATTTGGATACACTTTGGATGCAAACGTTTGAAATTTTTAACCTCTTTGAATTTGCATTGAAAAGAAAAAAATATAAAATTGATACAATTTGGATGCAAAAGTTTGAAAATTTTTGATCTATGAATTTCCATTAAAAAGAAACCTAAGTATAGAATTGATACAATTTGGATACAAAAGTATACAAATTTTTATCATCTCTGAATTTCCATATAAATTGATGGGACTGCGCCAGAAAGAGTATATTAAAATTTGTTTGCGAGCGAACAAATTTTATTAATAAGTAGCAAGATTTGAGTCGAAAATTTGAATCTATAATCGTCTACTAAAAGGCTAGATACTTAGTTTGATTTTGATTGAAAAGTTGTAGTCACAAAAAAGTAGAGAGAAAATTGAGAAATCATCAAGTGTGGGAAATTTTGAAGAATATATGGACAATTTTCAAAAAATGAATACAAAAAAATAAAAATTTCTTAAATTGACTTCACACGGAATTATAAGAAAATGACCTCTTTTTCTAATGAAAACAGATAAAATTTTTTACAATGGAATTTTTAGAGTTTATAAAAGTGATGAAATATGAATTAAAAATTGAAAAATTTATAAGTGCGCCAGAAAGAATATTGTTCGCGTTTTTACCGTTTTAAATTTTGGACGATTTGTTAAAATTGAATACAAAATTGGTTACAAAAATATGAAAATTTCATGACTTGAGCTGACGAAAATTGTGAGAAAAATTACTGATTTATCTCCTAAAAATGAGAGAAATCGTGATATGGAAATGTAGAGAATTTTTAGGATTTTTTAAAATGATGAAAATTTTATGAAAAACTAGGAAATCTTCACCTGCGTCATCCCTGCACCAGAAAGAATATAACCTATCTACTGATAAGAAAAAAAGCAACCCTCGCGATGCTTTCTTTCAAGTCACATAATTAAGTACGTTTATCGCGTTTTTTAAATAATATAAGTATCATTTATTTAATTTTAAATAGCGATTGAGTGCTAATGGTCTTATCAGTTTTTGCTCAATATGATTTTTATTGCCATGAAAATTATCTATAAATAGTCCAATTTTAAAATCGTTGAAATAATGATATTTTCCAATGACTTGACCATCTTTAAATTTTATAATATTTTGTATTTATCACCTAGTTCAGAAATGCCACCTTCCAAGAAAATTGAAAAGGTGCAAAAAGTACGACGTGTAAAACAGAAGCGAAATAAGAATAGAATATTTTTACATCAGTGTTTACATATGCATATGAGTGCATGACCTTGCAGGAAAAAACCAATACCTCGTCGCTATTTAAAGTGCATTGAACATTAAAAACGTATGAACCGAGTAATGCATCATAATTATGATATTCTAATAAATGATTCATTTGCTGTTCATTTATTAGATAAAATCTGCGAAATTTTTCTAATTGAAATATGGTCATATCAAGGCACGTTGACAAACGTACTTACCTTTTACCGGTAAAAACAATTACGTCACGTCAATCAGGAGACATTAAAATCACAAATAGTTGGTAGGTCTTTAGGTATTTACGACGTAAAAACGTTTTAGTTGGTATAAATGATACGCTAATGGTAGGTGGTATTGGTGAATGGAAAAAGGGAAGGAGAAAGAGACGAGATATTAATTTAAATACCATGTACCACCTGCGCGTCATTGTACAATTGTATATGTACATATGTAATCAAACCGCAGATAAGCTTTGTTAAATTCTTTTACATGTATCATTCGATTTTAAAAGAATGACTAATAGGTAATTATTGTTTTCGTAACGTGCTGAGAATTTTACTTCATAGAAGGCACTACTCATAAATAATCGTCTTATTAGACTGAAAATTTGAAAACGTCAGAAAGATTTTCTAATAAGTACTTACTTAATATGGATCATATATCATGCGAAGAATTCACTTTCTGTTCCATGCAATAGATATCTACAAATTCGACGAAATCAAATGGAACGTACAAAGTCGGTACCAAAAAAAAAAAAAAGAAATAATGATCCGACCGGTAAAAACGGGTTCTAATACTTTAACAAAGCATCTCAGTTGGTAAAATCGATTCGCAAAGGCCGATAAGACGAACGTTATCGGGTTATTTGAACGAGTATGATAGTCTTGATATGAGAAAACTTTTGCGGAATTTTAATTACGATAAAGGCGTTTAAGTTGAAGCGAATCTGTCCTCATTTTATTCACAACTCTCAAGAAAACCGAAGAAGCATTATTTATGGTTTTTGTCCTTCCTGTCCGACATTTTTTCCATTGTATATTTTCCTTTTGTTATTAGCCATACCCATTTCATGGTTCTCGTCCAAATTTATCTGCATCAATTTTGGACAAAGCCGAATACGTAAGGGTTATCAGCATCCAGATAATTTAAATAAGTTTACTTATCAATGATAACTTATTCGCAGTTTAGTTCGTACTCCAGAAAATTAAATGAATAAAAATAATATTATAAAAAATATCAATCGGTTTACTAGCATTTCGATGGTTGTTTTTATTTTTACGAACAAGGTGCATCATGCGTCATTCTTTATTCGCCTTAATGTTGCTGATTAGTAAATGGCTACTTCGACCAGATAATTCGCTTCCGATCATGTGAGCTCATAGATAATCGTGTCCGGTCTGGTACGATGCCTTGTAGACCTTACGTTAGAACTTGTAAACAGTCGCAATTGAATATTTCTAAGGTGAAGTCTTCTCGTAATGAAACCGGTTCGCGGTAAAATAGTGATCGACTAAAGCGCGTGTATTTATGTACGTACCTGAACTTACCTACCTATTTAATATAGTTTGAAATAATCTACGCAGTGATTTCGCGTAACTATTGTTTCATTTAGTTAATGACAGTTTTCTGGTTCGTGATACTAGCCAAATTCTGATTTGTTTTTCCGAAAAAATAACTACGGTTTGTTTATCGTTTGTAATCTATTTTATCGTGATTTTGTTAGTTGCTCATTTTTATGGTAAGATGCAACAATTCAATGTTTAAGAATTTTGTCTTTTTTTTTTTTTATTCAAGATATCTACTTACGTAGGTATTGAAGTTTTGGAGATTACGAAGAATGATTATGAGGAATTACGTGATTTGTGCAAATTGAAATTTACTTACAGTATATGCGGTGAGTTTTAACCTGAGTGGATCGATTTTTGCAAATTTTGGAAAATTGACAACGCGTAGTGCTCACGTTCAGTAGTTGTGAAATGACCTCAAACTAACGTGGTAAAAATTTCAGCTCTTAAAGTTGAAATTTACCATCCCCAGCCAAAGCTCAAAGCTACAAAAATATTAAAAACTGTAAAAAATTGTAAACAATTTTTTTCGAAAAGTTTTATCTAAAATTTATTTAATACTATTACTCATAATCAAAGTAATCAACAACCATTATTTTTCACATCTGCCCTCTGTATGAGGGAGACTAAAAAAATGTTATTTTTCATGCTATTTGATGTACCTATTTAATAATTCAAGAAAAATTCTATTGTATTTATTACAACTCATTTAATCCATTTCTAATGATTTTTCTCCTCTTTTATTTTTTCTAATGGTTTTTAAAATATCTCCATCTTATGAGAAATATGTAATTTTCTTTTGTTTGTTATCCTTCAGAAAAAATCAGTAGAAGTGATTCTGATGACTTTAATGCCCTAAAAGGACTATACTACATCTATTTCAAATGCGATTTTATTAAAACTGAATTTTTCTCCAATTATTTTAAAATATTTCAAAAAGTGTAAAAAATAACGTTTTTCTGGTCTGCCTTAAAGAGAGTAGCGATGAAAAATCATCTTTGTTGATTATTTTGGGTACAAATAACAATACTAAATCTATTTATATGAAATTTTTCAAATTTTTTTTTACAATTTTTGGTATTTTTTAGATGTCTTCCTCCTTTTTATCTATAGTTTTTTTTGACAATATAACGACGATAATTAAGCACAAATATTCTTTGACAATTTTTTTAAATGATGAGAGCAGTAAAAGAAAAGTGGTGAGAGACAAAGGCTTGCTATCTTTTTGAAATTATTTTTTTGTACCGCTTAATAGAAGAATAAAAGGACAAAGAGTAGGAAAAAGAAAAGAATGGAAGAAAAAAAAGATTTTCCCACTTTTCATTTACTGACTTGTTAAAAATAATTTTTTTGTTTTGAAAATTTTTATCATTGTACTGTGCTTTTTCCTAATTTTTTTACATATCTACCTTAATTTTGATCCAAGCTTTCTTCTTTTCATCTACAAATTAAGCTATCCTGTCAAATTTGACCCATTCTTATCACTATTGAGTCGATAAAAAATTACTGTTAACAGGCCTGTAGGGCAGTGCTCCCTGACTCAAGAATGTTCCCTCTGGGAAAATTTGATCAAAAATTCCTTTTTAACTTACATAGAGAATGTGGGTTGAAGCTTTAATAAAGACTCATTTTGATAATGAAGAAATCCTATTCTTTCAAAAGCCAACCTACAACTTACAGAGGGATGGCTGTGTCCTTCCTTTGCCGGATTTACTCTTGCATAGGGGCTGGTCATTCACGACCTTCGCCAAGGAGGCACTGATCGAAAAGAAGTAACGTCTCTCATGCAAATGAAGCCGACTAGTCAAGTATCCGAACGTAGCCAGGTGCTAGTTAGCAGTGAGATCAGTCCTATCAAGGGGAACACAGTTCTTATAGGTGTACTAAGCGGGATACTGCTTGCCCAACCAGTGCTTATTTTTAAGACGTAGTTCCACTTAGTTTGCCCAGTTTCAATTTTTTTCCCAAAATTTCCAAACAAGCCAGGAAAGAAATTATAATATGTAAAAATTTCAGAAAAATGTGTCATTCTGGTTTTTTCTTGCTTTTTAAGAATTCAATAAATAACACCAACTTTTTGAACATAGTGTTTCACAAAACATATAATACCTAACCTAGTCATTTACAATAATGTAGCTACGGGGTGAAGGGGACGTTTAAACTCTCCTTTGAGACCAAAACACTTGAAAATTTTTTATATTCGTGCCAATTTTGCTCTTTTAATTTCATTTTTTTAAATTCAGC
This sequence comes from Ferrisia virgata, assembly GCA_900060175.1. Taxonomy (NCBI): domain Eukaryota; kingdom Metazoa; phylum Arthropoda; class Insecta; order Hemiptera; family Pseudococcidae; genus Ferrisia; species Ferrisia virgata. The sequence goes on from FIZR01001569.1 coordinate 17,968, forward strand.
CCCCCCCCCTACAGTACATAGAAAAAAAACCTCGTTTTTGAACCATTTTTGACTAAGCCACTGGTCGCTAGTCGTTTATGATACATTTTACTTTTTTTTTAATGAATAAATGCTCGTTTCACGTAGGTATCATTAAGTTTTGTCAAGAGAAGCATCGCTTCCTAAATCTTTAATTAAATTTTGAGCACAGTACTGTATGTGTAACCCCAAAAAATTAAACTAAACCAGTTACACAACAATTTCAAATTACTTGGGAGGGGAGGGGAGGGGAGGGGAATGAATATTATGTAAATCAAAAAACATATACCGCAAGCAAAGATAGAGTGAAAATTTTGATGGTAAAGGGTAAGAAAATTGTTATTTTGAAGTATTTCTTAACACAAAATACCAAATTTGACCATTTTTTTCGCGTAGGAAAATTAATTTTCACAGGGGGAAAAATCGCTTCAAAAGAATCGTTCCCAAACTGCACCCCCTTCATCTTTATGTAGCTGAACTAAAAGTACTTGCGTGGGTCCCAATTTGCCTTAAAATGAGCACTGGCCCAAACGTTAAAATGCGAATGAACTAAGTACCTCATAATATCACGAGTCTTTGAAAAAATTTAATTTATCACGCATCATCCTTTCTGAAACAATTTGGACTCCACCTCGGGAAATTCTGACTGCACCAATATTCCTAAAAAATTTTTAGTTTTACAAAAGACAAAAAATTAGAATTAAGTAGGTATGTTGAATACCTTTTTTGAAAATGTTCAGTGGTAGAATAAAATAAAATTATACAGTAAATTTGTTTAGTAAAATGTGCAATTTCGTGTCGCAAGGGGGGGAGGGGTAAATAATCCATTTTGTTCTAGTTTACTGTCCCCTCCCATTGAAAAAACTTCTGACGGTGGGTTGTGGGTGTTGATTTTTACGAGGGAAAAACTAAAAATTAGAGAATAACAGGTAAATCTAACATGAAAATTTTGAAATTGTGAAAATGAATTCATTGGATCATGAAACAAATTTTACATTTACTTACTCTTCCCATTACTTTTGGAGATTGCCAGCTGGTAGATAAGTTAGGCATTTCTGAGCACGTGACAAAAAGATATCTGACTGAAGAACTATCAGAGAAGAAAAAGGTCTCTAAATGGTTTATTGTAAATTTTATAACAGTTCTAAAATTATTTAATTTGCTCTCCTTGTGATTATCGCGAATTCATCCTAAGTATCATTCAAAAATTTTTCAGAACGTACTTTACCTCCCTGCCTCCTGCGAGGGAAATTTCTAGATACGCCTTTAGCGTTCACTAACATTTTATTGCCACAGGTTGCTTCTCTTCCGCTGTAATATTTTACAAAGACAACTGTCATAACGATAATCACTTCAAAGAGAATACCTACTACGTACTTCGAATTTCACGTATATCTGCATTATTAACCTACTCATCTTCTGTAATCTCCAAACTTGACGTAAAAACATGTCTATTCGTTTACTATATAAATAACCTAACGAGATTGTTTAAATTTATAGATTTGATATTAGCATTCGCCTGTAGTTTGAATTTGGGAAGTTGAACGTACACGTACGATTGTGCGCCGAATAGTTTGTATTTTTACATATTGACGTGTTGAAATTATACTTAGTTTTCGCTATCGTATTAATCGCGTTCGCGAATGCATTCCACTATCTTCGGATAATTAATCGGTCGACGTTGGTTCTACATAAATACAGCTATTCAGCGATATTTGTATGGCGCCGTATAAAAACGCATTCATTAATGCGGACGATGATGTAAGCGAAAAAAGAATGTACAATTTACATCGCGATATATTTGAACGGTATAACGATGATCCGAATTCGGTATTTTTACGTCGTTATTTGACCAAAAATGGAATAGCTGAGGATAATTGCGAAACGTAAGTATTTACATGTATTTTCCTAGTACACAGTTTGTGGAAACTTCCGAAAGTAGATAATTTGAAAAAAAAAAAAATACCTTATTTAATTACTTAGGTATACTTATTGTACAAATGTAGGTATGTAATGCCACATGCTGGGTTATTTACAAGGATATACATAGACATGCGTATAAATGTTGAGTAGGTTAGTGTAATAAATCAAAACACGACCACACGTTTATGTGAATATATCTATGGCTACCTTTGAATTATAAAATCTAGCAGTGTTTTGGGATAACTTCCTTGGTTAGAATGTCGTGATAATGAGGTCTTTGATACTGAAATGAACAACTCATAACGTAACCGACGAATGAATATTCAAGACATAATATTTGAATAATTTTGTGAAAACTCTGCTTCATTTCTATTTTCTAAATTGGTCAAATTTAAATTATTATTCACTGAAAGGAGCTAGGTACTTTAATGGGAGATGTAGACTGAGATGTTTTAGATTTTAAATCTTACCAGGGAATACTAAAGAAAACTCACAACATAGGATAATTGAAATAAACTTATTGCAGTCACTTTTATGTATGTGAAGACCTTCGAAACAGTTTTTCCAATGTTATTAGACCGATTTTCTTTGTTATATTGTCAATGGAAACCAGGCTATTACGGTCTCTCAGTCTAAAGCGAATGAGGAAGGGGGAATATCAACGAAAACCGTTTTGGAGTCCTACAAGACCATTACAACCATTTTTGGTCATGTCATGTATTTATTATTTTTTCGCCTCCGAAACTAAAAATCATTCGCTCAGTCCCATACCGACCAAAATTGATCAAATTTGGGAAATTGACTTAAATTGGCGACAAATTTGATATTCTGGAGTGAGGTTAACCTCGGGTCAATATTCAGTTATGCTTAAATTTGGAGAGGCGGTTCTGAAGGTCTAGAATCGCAAAAATTGTTCGTTTTTGGGCCAATTAACAGACAACCCACAGTTATATAACATATCCAAAAATCAGCTTCTTGAATCTATTAGAAGCAGAAATCTGGGAAATTTTCCTCCTTTTGACGTTGAAAAAGGGCTGTTCCTCATCTATCTCCCCTCCAAATTGGGCTAGGGAGTTGAACTTTGGTATGTGCACTTAGTACGCACCATAGATGTACCTTTTGGAGGTTATGACTTTTCAGCCTCATTGCACCCTCTCATAGCTCCGAAAATGTGTTTTTTTGGTCGGGATTCCTTATATTTTGAGTATGTTCTTCGTATAACTTCCCTCCCAGTTAAGCTAAAAAGTTGAAATTCGTTATGTAGATTCAGTATAGGCTCTATACGTGTCTTTTGGTGATGTCGGTTCTTGGCCTGATTGCAAGCCCCCCTCCCCTGCACCGTCCAACACTGATACCATTTTTCAATTCTCGTAATTATAAAATTTCATAAAAATCAAACCGATTTTTTAGCCTAATTTTCTGTATCATATTGTCAATGAAAACTATGCTATTGCAGTCTATCAACCTACGGCGGGTGAGAGGGGAATATCTATAAAATTCGTTTCGGGGTCCTAGAACACCACTGCGACCATTTTGTGGCTCTGTCAGATATTTTTTATTTTTTATTTTTTTTTTCGTGAAGACTAAAATCATTTACTCTGCTTAGTACTGACCAAAATCGCCCCCAATTCGGTTCATCAACTCAATTTTTCGCCGAATTGGATATACATAAGTCGGGACGACCTTAACTGAACATTCAATTATGCCAAAATTTGGAGGAGGGGTGCTGAGGGGTCAGAACCAAAAAAATTGTTCCTTTTTAAGCCAATTGAGTAGATAATTCACAAAGTTGTATAACACACCCAAAAATCAGCCTCTTGGGTTAATTATTATAGGAGGGGAGATAAGGAGGTTCTTGATCTTTAAAAAGGACGGTTCCTCCACTATTTCTTCGTTAAAAATTGGTATGAATGCTTAGTAGGGGCCATAGATATGCCTCTTTAGAGTTTATACTTTTCAGCTTCATTGCACCTCTTTCGGACCCTAAAAATGGTTTCTTTTTCCGGATTTTCCTACTTTTTGCGTTTATTCCTCGCATAGCTCCCTTCCAAATTGAACAAAGATGTTGAATTTTGGAATTTTTATTTAGTATAAGTCTTGCAACTGATTAGGAAAATTTTTAGTTCACTCAATCGTAATATTTCACAAAAATTATATTGAAAAAGTATCGCATTTTATTTCTTATTTTTTTAAGATGAAACTCAACCACTATGCGTACTTACGTAAGCTTTTAATGGATTTACAGTTATCTTAAGAAGAAAACTAAAAATACCAGGGTCCATTTGCCTTTTACAAACATCGAGCATGTTGCCAAAAATCACATAATTAATATCAAATGCACGCGGTTAATAGAAGAGAGCTTACGTTAGCTTTGCGTCCTTGAATCGTTACCACCGTCACCAAAAATTGCAACGCAACCTCCAGTAATACATCAACGTGAAGTCGAATAACCATAATGAATGGTACTTTGTTCGACTTTAATTAAGCGAAGCCGAACTTTACTATTTCAGTGGTGGACGTGGACCTAAAATTTTGGCAAATTTCCTAATAAAAACGTAGTAAAAATTGGCAAACTAGATTACCTTGGATGGAAAAAAAAATATATCCTACGCAAAAGGTCGTTAAACGTACAAATACCGTGATAAGAACATAGGTACTTGTACATACAAGTTTCGTCATATGTTCAAAATCGAAAAGTACTTGGGGTGCATTCTTCGAAAATTACTGTTCAATATGAAGAACATTCGCGGTCTGTAGGTATTCAAATAGATAAAAATCATGAGAAAGTAGGAAAAACCTAAGGTACCTACTACCTACTACCTAGTACTTCTACCTATATCCGTTTACTAACTCTTCATTGCTAACGATATCTGCGATAGGTATCAATATCAATGGATTTAGTTTCGTGCTATGATCTGACGCTTTGCAACGTGTTCTGCTTCTAGTATATACCTATATGTTTCACTTTTCTTGACACTCTCTCCCACACAAGGTAGAGAAATTTTTTCCTGTAACTTTGATGGATTCGTCATTAAATTACGATTGACGTTAACCGAATAGGTACACCTATTACTGGAAACATGTTACGTAGCTCGTTGTAATTCGTTGGAATACTATTTCAACAAAATTACAAATACTACACTCGTGAGATTGTTTTAAAGAACCTAATCAGATGTTAGAAAATAATAAATATTTATTAACTACCCTTATGTTATAAGCTGTAAATTTTGAATTTTTGCTGCTCTTTCTCGGGTAAAAACGAAATTTTATATTGGAAACCTATACTTTGCTTTTACACTTCGCTTCAATCTTTTGAATATAATATGAAGTATTTAATTTTTTTGCCGTCCTAAGCCAGCCCAGAATCTTGGTGATCGCCGGTCATCCTCGAGGCCCAGTTAACCTAGGTTGAGTCCATGTGTAAGTCATGTAAGTGTAATAATTAGAGTTGTTGGCACGCAGCTTAACAGCTCCAAAGCAGACCCAGATTACCATGTATTATTTACAAAATGAGATGAAAAAGTATTTCGTATTGGTATTTCCATGAATATACTAATAAGTAATTCATAAATCATTGTGCCATTTCTGCTAACATTGGCGGATTCTTAGCGCAAGCCACCGAAATTTTCTCGATCGCTCTATGATTGAGTTTTACCATGGTCCAACTCGATTAGGACGTAATTTTTGGTCGCAGGGTCACCTGGATGCCAAATTTTTACTTCACAATATTATTGCGGCGAGATATTTTATTTTTTATTTTTATTTACAAAAAACTTCAAAGCAAAGAATTGCTTACAATCGATTAATACCTATTCAATAATGTTAGATAGCAATGAACTGACTTAGATATTAGGTCCTATACTTTTAATTAATTCATCATCTCATTCATTTTGAAAGCTTCATTTAAAAGAATTATCTATTCTGGTCACTAGATCTGAAAAATAAGTAAAATGGTATGGTTTTTAAAATTAATTAATCGGCGGGAAGTTTATATTACAATTAAAAATAAGAAATAGTGCATACATTGCAATGGCGCGCTACTGTTTCCACCATCATCTGACTCTTTCAAGACTACATAAGATTTAAAATAAAAACGTGTACAATATTTAGAGCGATTATACCTAAAAATGAAATTATTTAAAATATCATCTTGAAAAATTCTACTTACGTTTCTTGAATTCTCTCATAAATGTCAGAATTTTTCCTGAAAAAGACATTGTGTCGCATACGATCAAGATCTAATGTTCACTATCTAAGAATGTTGTGCATTAAAGTTTTTGAAATTTCAAGTTATAGGTAAATTAATATGGAAGGGGAAAGGAGGGTATGTAATAGTAAAATTTTCATAAAAATCGGTTCGCTTTTCCTAGTTTTTTGACACTTGGAAAACTTTAGAAATTAGTTCAAAAATTTTTTGTAGAGGTTCTATGACTAGAAAAATTGACTCAAAATTAAGATACCAAGTCAAAAATAGAATTTTGAAAATTCACATGAAATTATCTTATGAATTATGTAAATAGGGATAATTTGAGCATCTGAATGAAAAACTGAAGTCAATTTTTTCATTTGGGCAATTTAATACAATTTTTTAGTAATTTTGAAGAATCGGAAAAAATTGATCCCAAATCCGTACTGAATCGGTTAAATAAATTTTCATACAATAAGGTAATTTCAAATAATTGATAACTTGCCAGTAATTGATATTTTTGTCTTTGGAGCTGATTGGTGAGACAATCATGAGATCGATCAAAAACATCAATGGTATTTTGGATAGCTCATTCAACTTAGAGTAGAACATCGGCATTGTTGAGCACAGCCATGAATTAATAATTTTTTTATATTCGCTTTACTAAACAGAAGCCCAAAATTTCCGTGTTTTGGTAAAAACCTGAAAATCTTTGCTAAGCGTTCGAGTTTGAAATTTATTTTTTTCAAAATTTTTGCAAAATAGGTGGTGAATTGTTTTCTAAGCCAAAGTGATGGACACATATGAGTAAATTCACAAAAAAATTTTCACATGTCTGAGTTTGACTGGAGAGGAAGAAAAGGAGTTATCAACTACTGGCAAGTAGCCGTAGGTTGATTGGGAATTTTTTCCAGATGTGGGTGATTTCGTTGAAGGGTTAACAATGCTGGGAGTGGATGGGGTATACATTGGAGTATAATAATTAATTTTTCGGAATTTTTAGATCATTACATGCAACGTAGTTCACAAAAATGCAATAAAAATTCCTCTTATAACTATCAACTACTAGAATCTGACTTCCTAGCTTCATTTGAACGGGAGTTATGCGAGGAACAAATTAAAAAAAAGAAAAACCGAACAAAAAAACAGTGCAAACTTGGGCATAACTGAATTTTACCCGAGGTCGCATCTACTTATATATATTTAGTCCGCCAAAAAATTGAGTCGATAAACTGAATTGGAGCGATTTTAGTCAGTATCGAGCAAAGTAAATAATTTTAATCTTTGTGAAAAAAAATAAAAATAAATATTTTGCACAGCCAAAAGTAGGACCCCATCACGGATTTCGTCGATATTCCCCTGTCAATCACCGTAGGTCGATAGACTGTGATAACCTGGTTTTCATTGACAATGTAGAAAATCAGACTCAAAAAAGAAACTGCAATACATTAACATTCTGTATGGAGTGGGAAAATCAAACTAGTGATCGAGAGAGTAACAAAAGCTGGCTACAATCCTTTGGAAAACTACTAACCTATGTTGTAAATAAATTTTCATTTAATTATCAATAGATATTCATCTCAATTACTTACCTCTCAATTCCACACGCTTCGATCTTTTCAGTTTTATCAAGTTATCATCTTGCTCTTGAGTTAGCAGATTATTAGCTGCTGATGTTAAATCTAAAATTATTTTCTCAGTGAGCACAAATGTTATAATAAAGTAATTAGCCCCGTGTGCAGGATTGATCCAAGGGGAGGGATTGAGAGCTGAATTCCAATTTTCAGTACTCACTAATTCTAAAATTTGATATTGTGTGAAAAAAATACATGATTTTGAAGAAAACAGTATTTTTAATCATTAAAAACTCAAAAACAAATAGATCTCAAATCGTCTGAAATCGACCATCTGCCATCCTTTGATACATCCAATCGAGGGGTCGTAGGTTCGAATCCCACTATAGACGAAACGTATGTGTAAATGTATTGCGTGAATTTAACAACTATTACACGCTTACGTTCCGAGCACTATTAGTTACAGCAGAGATAACTAGACAGCACGCCATCTATTATCAGAATCAAAAGGCTTGTAACTGGTTTGAGCACCTACTTCTGACCCACTGCTGAACTCGGGGTTGTAAAAACCCGGCTAGCGATGCGGTGAGTTACCTGTAGATAGCGTAGAAAACAACGGGAAACTACTACGTGAAGCTGAATAAAAAGGACCTCCTTAGAAACTATCATGATACTATAGGCATAGAGAATATGTTCGTGTTGGCCTTACCCACTTTGTTGTATCGAACGATGGCAGACTGGGATTAAAAATTGCATTTTCAGAAATACTTGAGTAATTTATGTAATTTTTTGGGCTTGATATTCCAATTTCCTAGGAAAGTTCATATTTCTTTCGTGATGGCCTCAACCTCAAAACCCTCCCCTTTGCGCACGGGCCTAGAAACAATCAAAACATAGATAGATATGCATAAAGTTATAATAGCTGTTTATTTACCATCAACATCTTTGGCTTCATCTAATGCTGAAAATATAAATATAAAAGTCAATTAAAATTCAGGTCGTTGAAATTATCTGGCTTAGGCTTGCGTTATTGTTCATCTAAGATTCTAAACAAGCACTTACAGTAAAATTAATATTCATTTAAAGATGAGTAACATTTTAAAGTAAACTTACAATCAACAATTCAACGGCCTAATGGAGAATCATAAGAGTTAAAGACGACACTTTTTATCTTCCCAAGTGCATACATTATTTTAAAATGAAGTTATTATTTTTTTCAAATTATTGTGTAAAAAAGAAATTACAGAAATCTGTAAAGTCTACGTGGGGTAGAGTAAAAAAATGAGCTTCTTGAATCCAGCCAGTATTTGAGTATGTTAAATATGTACATCGTTGTAATATTTAAAATTAACTCTGTGAGGTCCATGGAGACGATTCTCAACCACCTCACCACCTCAAAATAGAATCACTCACGAAAAAAATTTACATTTCCTTCCGACAGAAGTCAAAATTCTTTTTTTTTCAAACCTGCTCCTACAAAAATCTTATTTAAGATATCGCATCTAGCTGAATAGTTCATTTTTGGATCAACGGTCGACTTAGGAGTACAGATTTTGATTTCTGTAAAATTTTAATGATCCGGCTTTGGAAAGTCTTAAATGCTTTGTACGAGTAGCAGGAGGTTAAAATTTTGCACAGGATGGTTTCATCCCATCCAAATACATTACGTATTCAAAAATTAGCCAAATTCTTGGTGTTTATTTTTTTCACTGCACTCAAAAGTATGTAACTTATTTATTAATTTTTTACTTACTAGAATAATCCAAAGTTACGCCCAAGTAACCAGCAACTTTATTGAGAATAGATTTTACGAGAGGTCTTCCTTCCGTCATATCAAAGCCTACATACGAAACAAAAAAATAGGTGTCATATGCTGTAGAAAATTATATTTGATTCTTAATTCACAAAAAAAATATTGAAATTAAGCACCATACCCAGATCATCTGGAAGCATAAATGAAAATATTATGTTATTCAAAATTTTGTGTCATAAATTGATAGATACATACTTACCTATTTTTTATTTTTATAGGATAATAAGATATATTTGCCTTACCAAATTCATCTGTAAGTTAAATTAATTGTAAAGAAAATTAATTCACGCGCTTGGGAAGAAGAACTACCTTAAGTAATCCAAATCACTTACCGTCATCCTCTTCTACAAAAAAACAAAAAAAAATAGTAGGTATTATTATCTGCGATAGAAAAAAGAAACAGCAGACATTCAAACACTTTTAATAAATGAAGTTGGATTGCTTACCTTCGCTGGATCCATTACAGTCCACGATTGTAATGAAATATGAACCTATAAACCATGTAAATGTATATTTCTACTTAGAAAAAAAAATCTAGGTACTTATTCACTCAATTAATGCAAGTAAACGTGTTTTCCTAATCGTAATAGCTACTTTTTCCAATTTTTTTCTCGGTTAAAAATTTCTACAAGGAAGAAAAATACAACTCTTGACATAGATAAGTAAAGTATGAAGGAAAGATCCGTTAGAAGTCAACCATGTTGCGATAACTTGATTCGATACCTACCCAGGATAACGAACATGAGAGTAATGATTTCTTTTCTGCTCATCGTCTCAGAACTGACTACCGATTGATGCCTAAATGAAGCTCGAATACGTATAGGTAGATGAATCAGAGAGCAGGTATCTAAACGAAAACCTTGTTTGAGCAAAATCATATGAATTCTCGCGTGTGCTTTATGGTAGTATAAGTATCTTAACGATACGTAGGTATATTTCAATTCGTAATATTTCAGGTGGCAATTTAGAAGTTCAAACATTAACAAATGATAAACCTTACATTTACAGTAGCAGATAACTGTTTACTTTACGTATACTTGTTGTTACAAACGCATGTATTCATCCAAATTTTCTGTTACCCACACGTCTTTTGAAGTTTTGTTGATAGTTTTTTTTTTTTTATATTGTCACAAGTGTCACAAGGCTTTAAGTCTGAAACATATTTGCTATGACGAGCTGATATACATACCAACCTACGATTTCAATATCATTCAAAACTTTGAACTAACATTTTGTAAAATTTGATAAAACAATGAAAATCGATCAGTCGGCATTCGACCAATAGTTTGCTGTATGCATCTCATTTGTAATCTGTTCCAATCAACTATTAAATCTACGTATGATAATATCCTACTTATTTATCAAAAACAAAAAAAAATTCGAAAACTGACAAAATATGAACTGGGTGTCAAGCAGCTCACTCAATTCAAAGGTAAGATGAAAACATTGCATCCAATTGATTTTTTGCCTGATTTTCTGTCATATTGCCAATAAAAACCAGGCTATTCCAGTCTATCGATCTACGGCAGTGGTGGGGGAGGGGGGAGACTACAAACAAAATCCGTTTTAGGGTCTTAGAATGTCATTAATACAATTTTTGACCATTTCAGATACTTATTTTAATTTTTTTCCGAACATTAAAATCATTTACTCTGCTCGATAGTGACCAAAATCGCTCCAATTTAGTCAATCGGCTCAGTCTGGCGACCGATTAGATATATAACTTCACTTCATTTTGAGGGAGCGGGTGCCGAGGGGCCTAAAACACAAAAATTGTTCCTTTTTGAGTCAATCAATAGAGAATCCAAAGTATAGTATGAAAATCAATCTCTTAAGTCAATTAGGAGAGGAGATATGAGGGGTTTCGCCCCTTTTGACCTTAAAATAGATATATTCCTCCCCTATCTCCCTACTAAAATGAGCTAGGAAGTTGAAATTTGGTATGTACATTTAGTAGAGACCTTAGATGTGCCTTTCTTTCCCATATTGTTAATACATATTAAATTTGAAATAAATCTGAAATTTAGAAACCTATTTCAAGTTGAAATCAGTTTCAATGTCTCACCTAGGTCAATAAATTAGAATAGAATTGATTCTAAGCTTTTATACAATATGAATTTTCAGCATCATTTTATTTCCCTATTCCATGAGAAAATTTTAATCAGCATTTAATTTTTTCAGAGCTTATAGAACTGAGTTTTTCAAAACTTCATTATTGATAGGCTGTCTCACGGATACCTATGGACCACATAGATTTTAATACATACTCTATGTGTGCCTAATTCTTTATTTTTTTTTCGTTTTAAAAACTTCGGTCATGATGAAGAACTTTTTATTTCAATTAGTACATACTTATTTAATAATATTTACCAAAAATATGCAATGGACATACTATTAAAAGTAAATCGACTTATATGTGTAGATAACAAAATACTTTTATTTAATTCATCTTCTATTTATTGAAAACTTTATTTCAAAGAATTATTTATTCTGGTCACCAGGTCTGGAACATATGCAAAGTGGTAAGATTTTAAAAATTGATTCATTGATGTAAAGGTTATTTTACAACGTGAAACGAAAAATAATATAAGTTATACATTGCAATGGCGATCTACTGTTTCCACCATCATCGGAATCTTTTAGAACTGTAAGATTAAGAAACAACAACGTGTACAGTATCCATTGTAGGTACCTAATACCTATACTTAACACAGAGCTTATTTATTATGCATATCTTTCATCTTGAAAAATTCTACTTACGTTTCCTGAATTCTGTTATGAACTTCTGGATTTTGTCTAAGAAAAAAATTTTCAATCTGTAAATGAGTTATAACTATCTATACCTACTCAATTAAAATATGGATACCCAAATTAAAATTTAACGAAGGGTTGTAATGAAAGCAGACGTGGTTCTGGGTACGGATGATAACAACGATAAGAAAATTATTTATTCTATCATCCATACTGCATAATTTAGTATTTTTGAGTAGCCTACCTTGAATTTTTTTTCACTCGTCTCAAAATTCATATTTCTTGGCAGTTGGTGTACGCAGTACTCAAAACTTATCTTTATGAGTCAAAGGGCAAAGGTGAATTTTAAAAAAGCATTTGCTTATACTCCCAAAATTTAAAGTAAATGCTTCATTCAGTCGAGTAAAAAATTAAACATCATCCTTTAATTCAAGCATAAAAGCTTATGCTAGTGCGTAAGTGTTCATTGCTCGTAACAGATTACTTGCATATAGAATTATATACACATGTGAAGACTTTTGAGCATTTGCAATCTTTGTAAGCATTTGCTTTAAATAGAGGCTTTTCTCATAAATTAGAAAAAGTATCTATGTCAGTTGCTTCACGCATATTATCAGAAAATCCATCAATTTTTGTGAGCCCGTTGAAGTATAGAATAAGGTTATATATATGAGGGAATTTTCTTTTTTATCTTGAGATTAAAAGGGTGGATTAACAAAAACTAATGCTCATCCATAGGCGTAGATAGGACCAAAATTTAGGGGAGGGGAAGCTTCAACACATTCATCTCATATTTTTACTAAAAAAAAAAGTGATTTGTAGTTTTTTTTGTCAATGTTCTCGTTTTTAACCCTTCTGCTCATGTAAGAGGACAAAATGTACTGCACCAAAATGTGAGAGCTAAATTTTTGCAAAATACTAAGAATAAAAGTCCGAAAATGAGTGCCTACTTTAGGGCATCTGTGAACTGAAAAGTTGTAATTTTTCTGATTTTACTTATGCAAAGTTTTGATTCTTAGATTTTTATGAGAACATGGAGTGGGGGGCTGGAGCCATCTTTTGTCCTCCCTTATCTCCGCCTATGTGCTCGTCTGAAAACTATAATGGTTTAGTGCCTTGAGTCCTTATAAAGTGTTATAAATATTCGAAACTAATATTTAATTTTTGGAGGGTTAGGTGAATTTCAAATTTCATTTTTTTGAAATATAATAAATGGAATAATATAAAGTGGGCGTTTAAATTTTAACTTTTTTTCGAAAGTTGGAGAGGGTATGGAAAAGTTGCGAAATGATAGCACATGAACGTGGTAAAAATTTGGGGTCTCCAACTTAACCCTTACCCCACCCCATTATGATTTAAAATTTCAAAATTTACATAGAAATCAAAAAAAAAATTTTGATTTTTTTTGAGCCAAAAAAACTTTTGCAATTTTTTTGCTTTTCAAAGGTCAAAAAATTCTGTTTAAAAATGGAAAAAATCAATTATATAAAATTTTTTCAATGCATGCAATGAAATAAAAACACAAAATTTTATCACTTTTTATGGCGTGCAGTTAACAACTATTACACGCTTACGTTCCGAGCACTATTAGTTACAGCAGAGATAACTAGACAGCACGCCATCTATTATCAGAATCAAAAAGCTTGTAACTGGTTTGAGCACTTACTCGTGGCCCACTGCTGAACTCAAGGTTGTAAAAACCTGGCTAGCGATGCGGTGAGTTACCTGTAGATAGCGTAGAAAGCAACGGGAAACTACTACGCGAAAGCTGAATAAAAAGACCTCCCTAGAAACCATTCAGATACTACAAGCATAAAGAACACATTCGTGTTGGCCTTACTTAATTGGGTGTATCAAAGGATGGCAGACGGTCAATTTCAGGTGACTTGAAATCTATTTGATTTTGAATAAATGGTATTATTTTTTTACTTTTCCACATCGAAAAAATTCGAAATATTCGATTTTTTCCATTTTTAAACATAGTTTTGGAACCCCTGAAAATCAAAAAAATATGCAGAATGTTTTTGTTGGTCTTGTGTGATCTACTACGACAAGTTGGCACCAAAAAAAAAAAAAAAAAAAAACGAAAAAATAATTTTTTTTTTTGATTTTTTATGTAAACTTTGAAATTTTAAATCAAAATGGGGGG
>FIZR01001570.1:0-11636 GCA_900060175.1 Ferrisia virgata
TTTATTAATTTTATCGGGGAAAAAATTTAGGAGGGGGCGGCGTCAAATTTGATTGCCTAAGGGTGCAAAAAACCTAAATACGCCTCTGGCAGCAATATGACTATAGCTTACTACATAGTACTATAATGATATCAACATTGTTAAACTTGAGAATTTGTTCATTTATTTTCACAAAGTTGCTTAGTTCAAATGTATCATTCATAATTATTATTTTGCTGTAAGATGGAGCTACAAGATGCCCACCTACAGGGTTGAGATTTCTCCAAACACCCTGCACATGCGCTAGGCTAGTACAGCTAAACTACCACCCACCTCTGCATCTATTTTAGTCATCTGTTGTATTTTTGTCGCAGGAACTGAAGGGAACCAATAACCAAGCAATCAACCAATTCAACTGATAATACTTGTATTTCGCGCATGCGCAGTATTGATTTATTTACTACCTTTGTTGTAGAATGGAATAGATGTTGTGAGATTTTTTTGCTACACGCTCCGTAAGGTAAAGCAGTCTATTATAATATAAGCTACATGGTCGAAGAATCCCACACAAGCACGCTCTGAAATTTCTGCATTTTGATAGGTAGAGATCTCAGTGTTTGTCTGCCCTGTCGCAAAGTCATATAGCGCTGAAGCGTTGTTGTTGTTGTTGTTGTTGTTGTTGATGGTTTTGGTCTAGAAAGAGCTGTTTTCAATGGAGGTTCATCTTCTTAGCAATAGTCAGAATGCAGTGATCGGTGCCTGTACAGAATAAACTGTGAGTAACTATTTACCAGTTCCCCTTATTCTTGGGACCACCAGATGGGCATTTTGTGGATCCAGTGTCCATAAAAAGCACCTCTATTGTTGGTAGGTAAAATATGGTAAATTGGAAAACAACTGGCTACCAAAGAGAAGTTGAATGTCCTAGATACCCATCACGTCCACATACTATTCTTCAAACAACAAAGTATAGAAATAACAGCGTACCATTTTTTGGTTGAGAGTTTGTTAAGTGAAAACATAGTGAGACAAATCATCGCAACTTCGGGTTTTATTCAGATTATTCTGAACGGTATAATTTCATTACTGGCCCAGTTGGGTGCGTAGTTATTCCTGAAGCTTCGTCACTCCTTTCCCTTGCGAACTTCTTCGATGAAAAATCTGCCATAAAACTCTGTATACCCTGGGTATCCAGGTATGTCAGACCGATAGTGGTTCCATTCTCAAACTGAACAGACCAGAAATTTGTTGCTTTTGTTTTGCTGCATCAAAATAAACTCGTTATTGTTTTGACATGACGCAACATAATGTATACTCAGCCAGGCCCTAATACATTGCGAGGAATTTTCATTGCGTTTTTTTATTACATTTACCACCCCCAAAAGATGGGTTTAATAATTTCCTGCCTGAAAAAAAAAACAATATTTGGAATACTGAAATATATTTGAAAACCTCTTTCCCCTACCCTAGATACTGTAAATACTTAGAAATTGGTTTGCACCTTTTCCCCCTTGTTTTTGTATTATAAGTAAAAATCATATGCCTGACAGAAGCAACAGTGGAAATACAAAAAAAATCCAACTTTCAAAACATAAACAAATATGAATTTTTAATCTTTCGTTAATTATGAGCTGAATATTTTTTAGTTTTTTAGCCTAAGAGGATATAAAAAAAATCCGTTTTGGGGTCTTAGAAGACCATTACGACCACTTTTGGCCGTGTCAAATATTCATTTCTATTTTATCCTTTTTTTTTTTTTTTTTTTTTTTTTTACCAAAGACTGAAATCATTTAATCTGCTTGATACTGACTAAAATCACTCTAATTCGGTCAATCGGCTCAATTTAGGGGCGAATTTAGACATATATGGATGACGATGACCTTGAGTCAAAATTCAGATATGTTCAAATTTGTGAGAGGAGGTGCTGAGGGGCCGAAAACGCAAAAATTATTTCTGTTTGAGCCAATCGATAGAGAAACCAAAGTTGTATAACATTTTCAAAGATCAACTTCCTAGGACAATTAGTAAGAGAGATAAGAGGGTTTTTTCCTTTTTGATCCTGAAAGAGAGCTGTTCCTCCACTATATCCCCACCAAATTGAGCTAGGAAGTTGAAATTTGGTATGTACATATAGTAAGTCCCCTAGATGTACCTTTTGAGAGTTTCAACTTTTCAGCTTCATTGCACCCCCTCACAGTCCCGAAAATTTGGTTTTTTGGTCGGGTTTTCTTATTTTTGAAGCTGTTCCTCGTATGACTCCCTCCAAATTGAACGAGGAAGTTGAAATTTTGTACGTACATTCAGTAGGGGCCTCAGATATGCCGTTTGGGGGTTTCGACTTTTCAGTCACATTACATCCTCTCACAGCCTTAAATATTCGGTTTTTCCTATTTTTTAAGGTTATTCTTTGCATAATCCTTCTCCAAATTAAGCTAGAAAATTGAAATTCGCACAGCTCCTCTTCCAAGTTGAGTTATGAAGTTAAATTAGATGTGGAGATTCAGTAGGGTTCCTTGATGTGCCATTTGGGGGTTTCGACTTTTTAGTTCCATTGAACCCCCTCTACCCATAATACTGATGGGGAAAAAAACATGCTCATGCTTTTTCAATTCTCATCATTGTAATATCTCACGAAAATCAGACTGAAAAAGCATCGCAAAGTGATCTTTTTTTTTGTTTTTTTTTTTTTGAAAAATTTTCTATTTTTTTAACCGAAAACTTGTAAAATCAATTTGATTTGTGTTATTTTCTATTCCAAAGTTTTGCTTCCATTCATCGCTTGTAGAATTGCATTTTTTGTATTTTTGAATGATTTACACCGCAATAGGTAGGTATTAAAAACATTTGGCTTATACTTTCAGCTTTTCGAGTGTTTTGTTGCTACGGTATCTGCTTTAATTGAATATTTATAGTAAGGGATTCGTTTAGTTTTCTAAGTCAAGTAATAAAATATTGAAAAGATCAATACGAGTTGTAAACAAACAGGTATAAAATTATTTTTGCTTACTTTGCAAATAAAAAATTACTTCGTATCATGAGTTCTTTTTGTTTACCTTATGTTGGGTAAATTGGTTCGCCAATTTTTATACGATACCATCCTTTAAACCTATCTCATGCTAATTAGTACAGTTTCAGTTTGTTGAAACGACATTTTCTTTTGTAAATATTGAATTTTAAAAAGTTCAAAATTTTGTAATAGCGTTTTGTTTGTATCTCTATGTATCACATGTATCTCTCTACCTATGCATACCTATTTACGCCTTATAAACCTTGAATTGTTGGATTTGCGATCGAGATATTAAAACGGTACAGGGTACATGTATGTATTGTGGAAGCGTGTTTTAAGCTATTCTTTGTACTCGTGCAACCTTTTAAAGAAATCAAAAATTGATTTTAATATTCATTAAATTAACATTCGTAAAACATTTCAAATTTGTGTACTATTATGACAGTATTTAATTCCCACTTCTGCTTATAAACCTATTCATTATTTCATCGACCATTTAATACTAAATTATTCAGTATTTTCGTACGTGTATTTACCCATAATAAGTCGCCTACTTCGAGTATATCAATGTTATGCGCTGAATTGGAAGGATGGAGTACGTCACAATGTACGTAGACAGATCGTTTTTCCTTCCACGGAGAAATCTGCAATACGCGAACGTGTCGGTAACATGATAAACATAAACAGTACCAACAGGCGGTACATTGGTGAACGAATAAAATACTCGATCGTACCAAAGGTTCGTTTTATAAATTATCGCTCAATGTAATAATCGTTTCTTTAAGAGAATCTAATAAGCCTGCAGAAACTGAACGCGATGATTAAGTAATTTCGTTTAAGCGCCGTTTATCGAAACGTTAAACTATTAAAGGGTATTAATAATTCAGCTACTTGTGTAGGTGTGAAGTGTGAACTAAATGTCTCTTTTACTACTCGTCAATCTGTTTTAGATTTACTAGTATCAAATGAAAAAGTCGTACGACGTGTAAAATATCAACTGTACGTAGTTGCATACACAAGGTGTACCAGTTTGAGAATAGTCTCCTATTATTATACTTCAAAAAAATTGTATGGTGAGAAAGATTTACTTGTGGATTGAATTAATTCGAAAAACGAAAATAATATGTGAATCTAGAAAAGAGCAGGTAAGCTAGGTACATTTATATGTACGAAGGTAAATCAAAGAAAGCGAAATTATACGGTTTCATTAAATTTTGGATTTGTGACATGTTTTGAGTTGAAATCTATTGGTACAAAATTTCAACTCTACAGATATATAAATGATTTACTCGAGAGCAACACCTCTTAGAAAAAATCTACATAGAAACAAAATTGCAGAGAATAAAATTCTCAATAAATTATCAGCTTGAAACTATTGAACGATCGAAGGTTCAAACATACATAATGAATTTTGTAATTTTTTGTGATTTCAAATAAATTCTGTAGGGAAACTTAAAAACGAGTATAAAAATTTTAATGACATCGCGATCCTTTAATCCTAGAAAAAATTCAAGAGAATATTGTTGATTGAAAATTTATACCAAAGGATTTCAACCCAAAATGTGTCACATGTTTAAAAGTTGGCAAAATCATCTGTCTAGTTTAAAGAGGTCCCTGGTCAATTCGTGAACAAATACTCGTTAACTGATGAGTATACCTATAGAATATTATGAAATCGTTGAACTGTTGCCATCAATTTAAAAAAAAAAAAACTGTACGCAAGTAACAGAATTAATTTAAATGGTAAGAAGATGGTATTTGCTATTTTAAAAAAGGCAGTACTTTATCTCATAGCCAGTCAATACGAAGCGTTTCTCGAAGACTTCATATCATTATCGCATAACTTTCAGGAACCTTTAGAAATTGAGCAAATTAGCTATTTATTGTGATTTTTATTTTTGAAAATATTAAATGAAAATATTTAATCACCAATAAACTTGATGATAGGTTGAGCCAATTTTTTTTTTTTTTTGAATTCTGCGAACGGCTGGATCACAATAGTTGCGAAGCGAGATCAAAACAATATGGTAGAAACTGCAGTTTTCCAACTCAATTTTTTCAACTTACAAAATTGACTCAAAGCTGAAAAATTTTTCAAACATATTCAAAAGATGGGGAAAATTACCCGTCTTTCGAGGGGTTGTAAATAATGTAAACTCTTGGCATTTTTTCATGAATCTCTGAAAAACTATCCTTAAACGCAATATTTAAAATTTATCGTTCGTTTTCTTAAAAAATGAAAAATTGCTTATTTGAAAATAATTTCATCAAAAAAGATGCGTATTCATCCATTTTAAACTTTCAAAAGCAATTATCCAGTTTTCTCGATCTTTTGATCAAGCATCAATACTCAATAAATGTACTGTCGAATTTGGGAGGGGAAAATTTAGCAAAAGTTTGAGGGTCAGAGATAGGAAGGCGAATTGGTATTTTGACGTATTTTTATCAGCATTAAATGTTGAATTTTACTGTATTTTGGCGAGTGAAAATTAATTTTTACGTGAAAAACGTCATTTGGGACCGTGGAGAGGGGTGGTTTGTCCGTGCCCCACCCCCGGATTTAGGCCAATGTTGAAAACATCTGGAAAAGGTAGAAGTAAATGAACAAGAGTAAGTATACTCGGCCCATTCCCCTACTAAAAAGGGTATTCTCGGATAAGTATAGCGAAATGCCTTTGGTTTCAGATTTTGAAAATTTTCGCGAAACATCGTTAAGTGTCTAAAAAAATTTTAGGATCAAAATAACCCCCCCCCCTCCCTTTCAATCAGTATATCGAAAAAACTTTTTTTTGGAAAAAAATTCTCTATTCACGCGTATTTGATGAAAAATTATGATTTTAATCAAACTGTTTAGAAGGATGATGGGTCTATTGACATTAATTTTTCCTAAATTTTTCACCTCTAATGGTGGGAGGGGGAGAAATTGACAAAAGGAAACTTCGAATTGCTGCGGACTTTAGGAGCATACATCAATTTTTTCTATCGAAGTGATGCGTTTTAATAAATATAATTTTTAGAAAATAATTTTTTTTTTTTTTTGAGATTTGGATCGTTCTTGAACAAATGAAAAAAGCTCAAAAATGAAATGCGCTTTCCGCAAAAATAACAGCTAATACGTAAAAAATGAATAGAAGTAAAGTTATTTAGCGTGAAATTTTATATCAGATTTCGTCTTCAAAATTTTGGTTGAAGAATATAATTACAAAATTGTTAGTATTGACGCAGGGGAGAGGGGGGAGTAAAGGGTCAACATTCGAACGAAAAATAAACGCCGGATTCGTATTTAGCGTGTTTGAATTAGTCAACGGATACTCCATTCGTAATTTTTTGGCCCACTTTCAACATAAGAAAAAATTGAAATTTTGTTCAATGAAGTCAATTTTAAATAAAGTGACAACTTCCATAATAATACCATCTATGATAATGCTAAATAATAATTTACAACGAGAGAGTTTTGAAATTTTATTTAATGATTATATGCGTCGATATAAAATCGTAGGAAAGTCGCACCGAACTTTCGCAGCTTTGTTTCGGAGCCCAAGGGCACTTCCTTCCCCAAATTTGGGGCAATACCTAGATTGGTGATGTTGGTGGCGTTCTCACATAAATCGAACCCTCTGAATACGGTAATAAAATCAGATTCATTATTTGACCTCAATTAACATCTTATTTTGGGTATGGTAAAGGTGTAAAAATTTGATGGTAGCTCTGTACTAAAACAAGGTATTCATTGTGGTCAAATATTGAATCTGACTTCATTATCGTATTCAAAGGGTTCAATGTAAAAAAAATAAAAAATAAATAAATTGCTGAACAAATAAAAAAAAAATTCCTTTGAGCGCACCTAAAAGTCGTCAAAATTTATTTTTTAGTCAGTTTTATATCAAACTTTCGATCCATCTCTATTAAAAAAAAAAAATTCTGCATTCCACATCACTTCAAAAATATTCCTTGTGCTATTGATTTTAGTTTTGTATCGATCCATCTCTATTGTAGTTGTTGATTTTATTTTTGTATCTGTTTTGATGATAAAAACTTCTCTGTTTTTTTTTTTTTTTTTTTTTTTTTTAAAAAAATTTTTTTTTTTTTTTTTTTTTTTTTTTTTTTTTTCATCTCTCCAATTACATATGAATCCCGCTGCACTTATTAAAAAAACTTTTCATCGTGTAGTTGATTCTACAGAGGTGATAATAATTCTACCAATAAGAAAGAAATAATGCATAGTTGCCAAAAGCTACTGCAGTTAATTTGAGAGTTAGTTATCAGGAGTATAAAAAAGTAATAATAAACAATGGAATAGCTATCTGTCCTTTTTAACCTACCGTTATTTCAGTAGACAGTCAGAAATCCGTTGTTTTTATCTGGCTATTGATAAACACGCCCTCAGTTTACTTATCAACATGAAGGAATCGGCTCTCAGCGACAGTAATTGGCCGCGTTTTTTTGCATAAAAATGTAACCTTTTTTTTTTCTCGAAAAAATTCATTCAATCTACTGGCGACTTTTTTATGTTTGAAAATAGGCATTTTAATTTCAGAAGTATTTCAAAAATGCTCGAGGAAAAAATGTTAAAATGTATGTTATCTAACAATGGATTTGCTCTCTACAATTGGGACAGTTTATATGTGTATTGAAATTATTAGGGAAGTTTCATTACACAATGATTCAAGTAGGTTAGATGGAAACGTGATATTCATTTGACTAATGTGCGGTGTTAGAATTCAAATTAAATCACAGACGCATATTAATTAGCGATGTACGAATTAAATGATACGTGAAAATATTTCCACGTGTATTACCTATCTACGCGATAAGCTACGAAAGAAAATTTGTAATGCATATTTTTCGTGAATTGTGATACGAAACAAATTACCGTTATCAGTTATCTGTCGGTTAATTTTTTCAATCTGACCATTTTAATCGTATACGGAGGTTGCTAATTTACGATACTTTTTCAGTCTACTTTTTGTGATTAGTCGAACGAGCGTCTTTAGTAATAATGTACACTTTTACGAGGAAAAAATTTGTCAAAGCGTTCAAAATGGATTACGAAAGAATTATTACGCGTATTTGCGAGTTTTAAATGTCGCTAATAAGATTTGTAGAATTTAAAAGATATTGAATGACGAGCTTAAGGGGATTGATGATTTAAAAATCAATTTGTTTGCTTTTGCGGAGAATTGCTTTTTCATTGTCCAGCGTCAGTGTTTATTTCCCATATGAACGTATACTGTAGGTATATAGGTGTGTGTGTGTGTGTGTGGTATATGTACGAGTATATTATTTGTATTTTCGACAAAAATACCGAATTTTTTCTTGCGGAATAGATTTTTTTTTTCAAAGAACTTATCTACGTAAAATGATAAAGTACCTAATGTAATTTAATAAGGTGGTCACACTTTTTTCCTCTTACTAGGAACACGTGTCATGTAATATTCAACGCGAGGTATTTTATACATTATTAGATTAATTTATCCGGCATGATTTTCGGCATGTCTTTATATTTTAAAATAGAAAGTTTTCCTTCTCATCTGATTCCGGTAACACTTCAATCAATTTTCATCAGCGAATATGCAGATAGGTACAGATAATAATTGAACTTGAACTAATCAATCATCGATCATTATGAGGTGCCATGTTTATCCAAAATAAAGTATATTCAACATGTAAATCGAATCGTTACGCTAATGTATAAAATGCTGATGAAAAATTACCTTTTTGTAAAACTAAAACGCAATATGATACTTATACGCGTATTTAAACCGGACTAATGAGTTAGTATTGTATACTAACATTAGATCAGATGAAACGAGTATTTATCTACCTTATGTCTAAATGTAAAATATCAGTACTCACTTACCTACCTACCTACCTATCTACCTTCCTGCATATACCATTACGTTACATAAATTCCTTTATTGATAGACTGGGAGCTAGGTCGATTTTTTTAGCTGATTTTAAAACGCAAAATTTCAACTTTTTTGGAAAAAGAGTGTTCCGAAGGGCACAAATAAATTATGGGTTATTGAAATTTCTAATATTTGCTACTAAGATACACCCAAAATGGTAGATAATGAACACCGTCCCCTGGAGCCAGATTTAGTGCACTTACCACCCCCTCTCCCCCCTAACCCATCAACTTAATATCAAGACTTGATACGAGTCAAAATGGGCAATATTGAAGGTATGAGTACAATCACACTATACTAGTACATACTTACCTCGACAGATCAATTTTACTGGTTACAAGCACAGGCAAACCGGTTTGGAACATTCAAAATTCTTTAAATTCGACTAATCGAGGAATATTATTTTTACATCGACAGTAAATACTGGTCAAAATGGGTTTGCTACTAAGATACACCCAAAATAGTAGATAATGAACACCATCCCCTGGAGCCAGATTTAGTGCACTTGCAACCCCCTCTCCCGCTCCCCCTAACCCATCAACTTTAATATCGAGACTTGATACCAGTCAAAATGGGCAATATTCAAGGTATAAGTACATTCACACTATACTAGTACGTACTTACCTCGGCAGATCAATTTTACCGGTTACAAGCACAGGCAAACCGGTTTGGAACATTCAAAATTCCTTAAATTCGACTAATCGAGGAATATTATTTCTATATCGACACTAAATACTGGTCAAAATGGGCTAAAATCAAGATATGGATTTATTCACACCACATACTAGTCCATACGTACCATGATAGACCATTTTTGCCGGTTACAAGCGCAGGCAGACCGGTTTGGAACATTCAAAATTGCTCAAATTCAAAACAGCAAACATAAAGTAAAAACCAACTTTTTTGGCACCGTAAAAGGGTCCGATAGAGCTGAAAAGTCGAAACCCACAAAAAGCACATTTAGGACTTTAACTAAATATGTACCACCAAAACTTTAACTCCTTTTAACTTTATTCGATGGGGAGTTATGCGGGAAACCAACATTTTTCAAAGTCAAAAATAAAGGAAAACGTCATATCTCCTCTCTTAATTGCTCCGAAAAGCTGATTTTTGTGAATATACCACACAACCTTTTTGTTTCTCTATCGATTGCTTTGAAAAAGTACGATTTTTGCCATTTTCACCCTTTGTCACCCCTGCTCTCACCAAATTTGGGGCACAACTGAAGTTTCATTCGAGGTCATTCTCACTGTCTTATGTCCATGTAATCCGCACCCATTCTAAGCTTACTGGTCGAATCTGTGCGATTTTGGTCTGCATCGCACCGAGTAAGCAATTTTAGACTTCAGAGGGGCAAAAAAAATCATCGCTTCGCGATGCTTTTTCAGCCTGATTTTCGTGAAATATTACAATTATGTGACGTTCAATGGGGCGAAAAAGTCAACAAAAGGCACATCCAAGGATCTATACTAAATCTAAATACTAAATTTCAACTTATTAGCACAATTGGGAGGGAGGGAGGGAGGGAAGAAGGAGATATGCGAGAAACAAACTCAAAAAATATGAAAATTCGACCAAAAAAGCACTTTCTCGGAGCTAAGAAGGAGTGTAATGAGGTTGAAAAATCCAAACCCCCAAAAAGCGTTTCTAGGATCCCTATTAATTGTACATGTCAATTTTCAATCCTGTAACTTAATTTGAAGATGAGATAAGCGTAGAACAGTTGTTTTTCAAAGTAAAAAAAGGGTAAAACTCTCATATTTCGCCTCCTAATTGACCTAGGATGCTGATTTTTGGATATGTTATGCAAATTTGGAATGTCTATCGATTGGCTCAAAAGGGAATAATTTATGCTTTTTTAGCCCTTCCGAATACCCACCCCCAAATTTGGGTACAACAGAATTTTGACCCCAGATCATCCCTACTCCAAAATATCAAATGGTCGTCAACCAGTCGAAACCTATTCCCCAAATTTGATCGATTTTGGTCGGTATCGAGCCGAGGAAATGATGTTTTAATTTCGCTACCGGGAGGAGGAGGTAAATAACAATCTGACACAGCCATAAATGATGCCCCCTCCCTCGCCCGTTATAGATGGATAGGCAGTAGTAGCTTAATTTTCATTGACTATATGACGTAGAAAATTAGGCTAAAAATACATATCAGACATGGCTGGAAATGGTATCATTGGTCTTGTAACGCTCAAAAGTGTACTTCCGTGGCCATAGGTCGACAGATAAAAGTAGTTTGCTCAAATATTTTCTACTTTGTGTTTATTGCCTTTTTCAAATATGACAATAATATCGAATTTGTTCCAGTCGGAAGGTAGCTTCTGTAATTTAAAAATTTTGTTAAACAGATTCGTTAATATTTTGATCAGAATTGCACCGCCGTATTTTATGTGTTCGTTTGTAATGTTGTCTGGTCCCGGAGCGTTATTATTTTTAAAATTTTTAACCACAAACTCCACTTGCGATGGAAGGACAGTTGGGTATATTTGTTTCAGTTTCTGTAATTGTTATCGTTTTATCGTTCTCTTTTTTGTCGTTATATAATTGGGTAAAGAAATTTGTCGCGAGGAGATTTATTTCTTTTCTTTCGTATTTTTTATTCCCTGACTCCCCTCCAAGATCGGCTAATCTGCCTATTCCTTGTGCCAAAGATCTGTTGATCGATTTGGTACTTCTTGTGGTATTTAATATACTTTCTATTTCGTATTCTTCGTTTATCCTATTAAATTT
>FIZR01001571.1:0-34783 GCA_900060175.1 Ferrisia virgata
AAACGATGAAAAAAGGATGACCAATCGGGGTTGATTTAAGGGTAGTTAACGTTGTGTTGTGAAAGAATTGTTTAGACGAATCATTGCCTTTATTAGCTAAATTTATACACTTGCTGTGGAATTTTTCAAATTTGGTTTTCGGGGTATCGGCATTCGTGAAACAATATTCGGAATAACGGATTCGGGAAACTGAGATTCGGGATAATTTTGTTCGGGCAAAAGGTATTCGGCGAAATGGTTATTCGGTAATAAGGTGAATTCGGGAAATTGTCTGGGAATCCATATTAAGTACCTTTAGGCCGAAGCATACAGGATGTCCAGCGAGAGGATGCCTAAACTTGAAATTTTTCTAAAACGGGGCCGAGTAGTGCACAAAAAAACATACGTCGGCGTCAGACGAACAAGTTGCTTATCTTGAAAATTGAAGGGGCAAACGAGTATTCTGAAAAATAATGATCGAAACGAATTTTCATACATAGGAAATGGAAATCGCACAAATTTTGTCGTGTGCATTTTTTGATCAACTTCGAAATTGAAGGCGTCATTTTAATTAGCAGAATAACATGAAACCTACCAAAAAATTAATGACGAGTAACTTTTCACTTTTTGCTTAACACAAAAATTTGAAGAAGCTGTCAGTACATCAATTTGTGATTTGAGAGTAACAATTCCAAATCTTGACATCCTCTCGCCGGACACCCTACACCCTGCATAGTCACTCGATGGCCAAAAAAAATATAATAATTATATCGACGCGCTGGATACGAAAATGTACAAACATTGCATTGTATTTCTAGGAAGTAGAAGAAAGTTCACTGTTCGAAAAGCCAAACATCTATTGCCATTTCGGACAAGGATTCGGTGAACCGAAATATATGCCAGTCACAAAATGGTCTACGATCAGTCAACTTCTACAAGAGGCTCTAACTTCGTACAACGACTTGGTAGCAGGCATGAATTTGGTACTTTTTGAAGACGCAATGATGCATATATGTCGGTAAAAAAAAAAAAAAAAAAACCTATTTCGTTTCCAAAGTGTAGAAAACACCCGACACGACAGCTCATGACATCTAATCCATGTTACTAATCCATGTTATTTAGAATCAATCGAATATTAGAATCACCTCGAGGCAGTTGTCTTTTGGTTGGAGTGGGTGGCAGTGGTAAACAATCGTTGGCCAGATTGGCAGCTTTTATTTCGAGTCTGGAAGTAGCGCAAATTCAACTACGTAAAGGATACGGCTTAGTGGATTTGAAGGTAATCGAGATAAGTTGCATAAACGCAAATTATAACGGGATATTCGTCGTTCGTTTCATTTTGCAGATGGAATTATCCAATTTGTACTTGAAAGCTGGTTTGAAAAATGTCGGCATCATGTTCCTCGTTACTGACGCTCAAATTCCAGACGAGACTTTTTTAGTACTAATTAACGACTTATTAGCATCCGGAGAAATTACCGACTTATTTCCCGATGACGAAGTTGAAAATATAATCGCTAGCGTTCGAAACGAAGTAATTGAGAATACCTATTCTTTTATTCTCCAAAATATTACAAAAGAACTTGGTTAGACAGATAACACGAATTAGCTGTTTCTCACTATGTTCCTAGGTTAAAGGAGCTGGAATTTTGGACACGCGTGAAAATTGCTGGAAATTTTTCATCGATCGCGTAAGACGGCAGTTAAAGGTGGTTTTATGCTTTTCGCCGGTTGGCTCAACGTTACGAGTACGATCGCGTAAATTTCCCGCATTAATTAATTGCACGTCGATCGTGTGGTTTCACGAATGGCCTCAAGAAGCTCTGATATCGGTATCGGTGAAATTTCTACAAGAATTGGACGTTTTACCGGTTGGTCTATGTACACTCTATGAATTCCAAATGGAAGATTACACATTCCTATCGCATATTTTATTGAAATATACGGAATAAAGAAGAACGTACACGTTTTATGCTTAATTTCTAGATCGACTACCGCGAATCTGTGGCAAAATTCATGGCTCATGTTCATTCTCAAGTGAACACAATATCGCGAACGTACCTCCACAACGAGAAACGATACAATTACACTACTCCAAAATCGTTTCTAGAGCAGATTAACCTTTATTCCAAACTATTAAGAATGAAATTTTCGGAACTTTCGAAAAAAATCGAGAGACTGGAAAACGGTTTAGATAAGTTGAAGAAAACAGCAGCGCAGGTAGACTACTAAAAACTCGGAAAAATCATTTTTACTCTGAGAAAATATTCGTGTACGTGCGCAGTTTGTTGATTTTTCAATTTGTCGCCGCGCAGGTAGACGATTTAAAAGCCAAATTAGCGATTCAAGAAATCGAATTAAAAGCTAAAAATGAAGCCGCCGATACGCTTATCGAAATCGTAGGCATTGAAACGGAAAAAGTATCGAAAGAGAAAGCACTCGGTAAGATAGCACGACGTCTAAATGGCTCGTATTGCAGTTTAATGTAACTTCGGATCCGATTTTTTCTCAAAATAGCCGATGAAGAAGAGAAGAAAGTTCAACTGATAGCCGAAGAAGTGCAAAAGAAACAGCAAGACTGCGAAGAAGATTTGGTCAAAGCCGAGCCAGCACTGATCGCAGCGCAGGTAACCAAAATGAAATTCTAACGGGGATCTAGACGTTGCGTTGGTGAAACCATAGCTAGATTTGACCTTTGATTCGTACCCCCCGTAGGAAGCTTTGAATACACTCAATAAAGCCAATTTAACCGAACTGAAATCGTTCGGATCTCCTCCAGGAGCAGTAACCAATGTTACAGCCGCAGTAATGGTGTTATTAGCTCCGAATGGAAAAATACCCAAGGATCGTAGCTGGAAAGCAGCTAAAGTGAGTTTTCCGATAGTAAATAAATTCCTTTTCATCGAGGAATTTTATTATTATTTTTATTATTTAAATGCCTTATGTTGCTTCACAACTAGATAATGATGGCGAAAGTAGACGCATTTCTGGATTCGTTAATAAACTACGACAAAGAAAACATACATCCAGAAATCATCAAAGCCATACAACCGTATCTAAATGATGCGGAATTCGAACCCGAATTTGTACGCAGTAAATCAGCAGCAGCTGCTGGTTTATGCGCTTGGGTGATAAATATCATCAAGTTTTACGAAGTATATTGCGACGTGGAGCCGAAACGTAAAGCATTAGCTCAGGCCAATGCCGATCTCGCTCAAGCAGAAGAAAAATTATCCGTAATAAAGAAAAAAGTAGCGGTAAGAACGCGCAAAGAATTTCTCCACGAAGAAGACATCTTCGTTTGAAATTTTACCACGTAATATTTTCCTTTTACTTGCCTTCCAGTCTTTGGAAGAACAACTGGCCAAGTTGACCGCTGATTTTGAGCAAGCAACCGCAGAAAAAATGAAGTGCCAAGAAGAAGCTGACGCGACTACTCAAAAAATTCAGCTAGCGAATAGACTAGTAGGAGGCTTAGGATCTGAAAATGTACGATGGACCGAAGCTGTAGCCAGGTACTTGCTACCTAGACTCACTGCCTATGTCATATCGCTTTCTTCTCTTCGTCAAACATTAAATTATTTCTGTTACCTTTTTCGCTCATTTAAGTTACATGCAACAAGGCACCACTTTACCAGGAGATATATTACTGGTGACCGCATTCGTATCATACGCAGGTTGTTTCACCAAACAGTATCGTTTAGATTTACTGCAAAAAATGTGGCTGCCACACTTGAAAATATTAGAGGTAAAGTTTATCCGCTAATAACGAACAATTAGGACTCTTAATGCGACTTGAACCGGGTAAATAATGCGCAGCCTCCAATTCCTACGACGGATGGCCTAGATCCTTTATCTCTTTTGACGGACGATGCTCAAATCGCTATTTGGAACAACGAAGGACTGCCTAGCGATAGAATGTCAACTGAAAACGCGACTATATTAACAAATTCGGAACGTTGGCCTTTAATGATAGATCCGCAAGTACGTGAATTAAGAAAACATGAAAAATATAACGTGTCCGAGGGATCGTTATCTACCATTAAACAGTTTCGTACGTGCGCAGTTGCAAGGTGTTAAATGGATAAAACAGAAGTACGGCGAGGCACTGGTTGTAATACGATTAGGACAAAAAGGCATGTTGGACTATTTAGAACAAGGTATCACAAATGGCTCGGTTGTGCTATTGGAAAATATTGGTGAGGTGCTCGATCCTGTTCTAGATCCTTTATTGACGAGAAATTTAATCAAAAAAGGAAGGTGCGTACAAAACACATACTACGTACGTTAGTATAAAAATTAACAAAACGAACGCAAGCTTCGTCCTTATTGGAATACCTACCTATCTTGCATTCGCTTAGAGCTATCAAAATCGGTGACAAAGAAGTCGAGTACAATTCCACCTTCAGGCTTATTCTTCATACAAAATTAGCGAATCCTCATTACAAACCAGAAATTCAAGCGCAAACAACTCTGATTAATTTCACTGTTACCAGAGATGGGTTAGAAGATCAATTACTGGCTGAAGTTGTAAAAGCAGAAAGACCCGATTTAGAAGAAACCAAAGTAAGCTTGAATTTAGGTATTAGGTACCTAGACAGATACCTATCTACAACCTAAACAGATACCTATCTACAACCTAAACAATAAGTTGTAATTTATATTATCCATAGAATTTTGTACACTTCGACTAAAGAACTGAATTTTTTTTTAGGCAGAGCTTACAAAACAACAAAACGACTTTAAAATTATGCTAAAAACGTTGGAAGATGATCTGTTATCGAGATTATCATCGGCAGGAGGTAAAATAACGTTTCGTTTAAATTACTTGAAAAAATGATATTTGAAAAAAAAAAACGCTCGAACCTAGGAAAAAGCTTACAATATTAAAATCACGCACGCGTTACAGATAATATTCTCGGAGATACGGCCCTTGTGGAAAATTTGGAAACTACGAAAAAAACGGCCGCCGAAATCGAAAATAAGGTATCCGAGGCTAAAAGTACGACAATAAAAATTGACACTGCTCGAGAATGGTACAGGCCAGCGGCAACCCGAGCCAGCTTATTATACTTTATATTGAACCAATTAAACGCTATTAATCCGATTTACCAGTTTTCTTTAAAAGTGAGCATTAATTAGCAACGAAGACGACGAAACATTTCTTCCAAATCACAACTGTGTACTTTTGCGTTTTATTTTCAGGCTTTCAGCGTGGTATTCCATAACGCCATCGAACGAGCAAATCCTTCGGATTCGGTCGACGATCGCGTAAATAATTTAATAGATTGTATTACTTATTCGGTATTCATTTACACGACTCGAGGTCTCTTCGAACGCGATAAATTGATTTTTGTTTCTCAAATGGCGTTTCAAGTGAGGCTAAATTCAATTTTAAACCTACGCTACGCTACGCTCGGAGGTAGACGATAATTTACACCATTCGTGGATCGTTGTACAGATATTATTAATGAAGGAAGAAATAAATTCCCAAGAGTTGGATTTTTTTTTGAGATTTCCGGTAATGCCGCATGTCATCAGTCCGGTAGATTTTCTATCCGATTCGAGTTGGGGAGGTGTTCGAAGTTTATCATCGCGTGACGATTTCAGGTAAGTATACCCAATCAAAGTATCCATGTCGTAAGTATAACTGGTTAGTCCTAACAGATCTTCAACGATCAATAATTACGTTTCTAGAAACCTAGACAGAGACATCGAAAGTTCACCTAAACGATGGAAAAAATTTGTGGAAAGCGAATGCCCCGAAAAAGAGAAATTTCCGCAAGAATGGAAAAACAAAACTTCGTTACAAAGATTAATGATGATGAGAGCGTTAAGACCTGACAGGATGACGTACGCGATGGCGTAAGTTTCCAACTTTTCAGCGTCGCATTTATTCGCTGTTAACAATACAACCACAGTACTCGTAATTGACTGTAAGCTATTACTCGCTACATACCTACTACAGCACATTCATAGAAGAAAAACTTGGTTCCAAGTATACCGAATGGAAAAGCGTAGAATTTGCGAAATCTTTCGAAGAGTCGAACAACATTACGCCTATATTTTTCATCTTATCTCCGGGCGTAAATCCGTTGAAGGAGGTCGAAGAATTAGGACTGAAGTTGGACTTCTCCAGTAATGTGGGTAATTTTCATAACGTATCTTTGGGTCAAGGTCAAGAGGTAGTTGCCGAAGAGGCGCTCGAAATATCGGCGAAATTAGGACATTGGGTCGTCTTACAAGTGAGATCGCGTTATCCGTCGCATGTTAATAGATTATTCGCCGACCAAAACATTCAAAATGATAAACGTACCTGTATTTTTCTCAATTCTAGAATATTCATTTGGTAAAGAAATGGCTACCAACGCTCGAAAAAAAATTAGAATCTTTAAGCGAAGGAGCTCACGCCAATTTTAGAGTATTTATGAGCGCTGAACCAGCTTCATCACCTTCGGCGCATATTATTCCTCAGGTAAAGCGATATAAAATTTGAACGCGCGAAGAAAAATTAACGCAAAAGTCTTATACACTGATAACATTACCCCGGATTGATCCAAATTCGTAATTAGGGTATTCTCGAATCATCGATAAAAATCACCAATGAGCCACCGGCCGGAATGCAAGCAAACTTACATAAAGCATTAGATAATTTTTCACAAGATACACTAGAAATGTCATCAAAGGAGGCAGAATTCAAAGCGATACTTTTCTCGTTGTGCTACTTTCATGCGGTAGTTGCAGAAAGAAGAAAATTTGGCCCACAAGGATGGAATAAAATTTATCCTTTCAACGTGGGTAAGGATAAAATTGCGATAAAATACAACGCGATTTTTGAATTGGCATCGTTTCCCACAGATATTACTTTATTATACCTAATACAATCAAAGGTGAAATTAGAAGGTTAAAAAACGATCCCGTATTTAAACAATATTCGCATAAAATAGCCAAAACTAAAATCTAAAATTTATGAAAAATAAATATAAATAAACGTAGGAGTAGGTAGTATTTCTACTTTTTAAACTTTCGACAGCTTTGAATTAGGCTTAACATAGCCAAGTTGAAGGTAAAAGATTTCTGAAGAAGGCAGAACGGTTTTTTTTACCATATTTTTCAGGCGATCTAACCATCAGTGTAAGCGTACTGTATAATTACTTAGAAGCCAATAATAAAGTGCCGTGGGAAGATTTAAGATATTTATTCGGTGAAATAATGTACGGTGGCCATATCACGGATGATTGGGATCGGCGACTGTGCATAGCTTATTTGGAAGAATTTATGCAACCGGAATTGGTGATTTTTTTTTTTTTCTAAACCCAGCATATTTCTACGTTTCGAATAATTTGGCGAAATTACCAATATATACTATTTGGCGACAGATTGACGGAGAATTATTCTTAGCACCTGGGTTCTTAGCACCGTCTAACACCGATTTCCAGGGATATCATACCTATATTGACGAGATAATGCCACCAGAAAGCCCGTACTTGTATGGATTACATCCGAACGCGGAAATAGGATTTCTAAGTACGACAGCTGATAACTTATTCCGAACTGTATTCGAAATGCAGCCCAGAGATGCCGGCAGCGGAGGTGGTCAAACTATCACAAGAGAAGATAAGGTAAATTAATACATGCATACAATTTTTTCAAGTTATACGAATTCAATGCAGATAAGTTTTAAATTGATCCGGCAGATAAGTTACGCGGTTATTTTCTGTCTTAGGTTAAACAAACGATAGATGAAATTTTAGAAAAATTGCCCGAAGAATTCAACATGGTAGAGATAACCAGTAAAGTGGAAGAGCGAACCCCTTACGTAATAGTCGCGTTTCAAGAATGCCAGCGAATGAATTACCTAACCAACGAAATTAAGAGATCTTTAAAGGAACTCGATCTAGGACTCAAAGTGTGTAGATAAAGGTACCATCATCACTTGGCAATCGAAAAATTTTAAAACTGAACGAAACATTTTCTTATTCCAGGGGGAATTGACTATCACTAACGATATGGAAGAACTAGAGAACGCCTTATTTCTCGATCAAGTGCCGGCCACCTGGACACAACGAGCATACCCTTCCTTATTAGGGCTGAGTTCGTGGTTCGCTGATTTATTGCTTCGAATTCGCGAGTTGGAAACTTGGTCGACTGATTTCGTTGTACGTATAAATAGTTTATCATAACACGCCTATGGTGTAGGTATCCAGCGAACTGGGTAAAAATCAAGTAATTATTTTTCACAGTTACCGACTACCGTTTGGCTGGGAGGATTTTTCAATCCGCAATCATTTTTGACCGCAATCATGCAAAATACAGCGAGAAAGAACGAACTTCCGCTGGACAAAATGTGTTTACAGTGCGACGTCACGAAAAAACAAAAAGAAGATTTCACGTAAACAAAAACTTTTACCTCACGCGCACATCTGTTCAGCTGATAACAATCGAACACGAAGAATAATAGAAATTTTATGACTGATTTAGGTCTCCACCTCGAGAAGGAGTTTACATTCATGGACTATACATGGAAGGCGCCAGATGGGATGTTTTACAAGGCGTTATATTAGAGTCGCACTTGAAAGAATTATTTCCATTGCTGCCAGTAATAAATGTTCGAGTAAGCGTAATTATTACAACCAACTTAAAATTGAAACTACTGGCCAAATGTAACTTTGAATAATCAAATGTCACCATTACAGGCAATTACGCAAGATAAACAAGACCTACGAAACTTATACGAATGTCCAGTGTACAAGACTAGGATGCGGGGTCCAACTTACGTGTGGACGTTTAATTTAAAAACTAAAGATAAGCCGTCGAAATGGACGCTGGCCGGAGTAGCTCTACTCTTACAGATTTAAAGATGAATTTATAGTTACCTTTAAATGTGAAAATTTTACACGAACGGCCAATATTTCCTAGCAAAGTTATTAATACAGTTTTTTCGAACGATCAACGTAAATACTACCCAAACAGTAAAGAAAGTCAATTTCTGTTGAAACAGCGTCACATGCGGAATATATTGTAGGCAATAAGACGAAATTATTATCGCGTAGATATAGGTATTGATAATTACCTAAATTATCTCGTTTTGCCATTACATACCAGAAATAGATGCAAACATGGACGAAATAAGAGACGGTGACAATGCGTTATCGAGAGCTGAAAATCATTACAATAACGAAGACGTCGACGCCGAAGAAATCAAACAACGTAACAGCTGCGATAGGGTCGATGTGACGTCTTGTGCAACTACTTCAACAACGAGCACAAACGTTGCTACAACCGAATGTAAATCTTCTTCGACCGCGCAAAATCTCCACGCTAATTTATGGAATAAATTTTTGAAAACCATTACGCAGCAACACGAAACTGCACGCAAATATCCAAATCCCGACGTACCGGAATTTTATCCACGAAACACGACCGGTTACTTTAACGCATGCACCAACAGTCTGAACCATCAAATAAATACGACGATGGCGACTGGAACGACGATGTCGTCGACGTCAAACTGTATAGCCTACAATACAAATATAATCCCGAAAAACGATCTCGTATTGATGTCTCAACAATGTTTCGCAGCAGCAACAACAACAACGACTGTGACCGATATGAATTTAAAAAGCATCGTAGACCCGAATAGAGACCTCGTACACGGAGTCGCCCATTATTACTGGACATTTCGCGACCCTAACCATTACCATATACCGCGAGTTATTACGTACAAATCGGATCAGCTACAAATTGCGACTACTCCGGTAGATGGGCTGGTCAAGCCGACGTCCAGCGAACCTGCCGTCTTCCAAAACGAACTCGGTAAGAAAGATAAACAGCTTGTGCATCTGAACAACGTGGTGAAAGCTCTGCTCGAAGAAATATGGCGCGTCAACGAACTGCTCATGAAGCACAAAAACAAAGAACAACTGAAAAACGATCTAGCGTTCGCCATCGATGAACTGCTGAAACCATCTTCGGAGCTTGGATTTCATTGCGACGATTGCTGCGACAAATTCAAACACTTCGTCATCAAAATATTCAAACAACAAGAACGTAAAATGGCTAAACAACAAACTCATTACAAAGATATGTTCATCGATTATCTGGTCTCGGTAATTGAAAATAGCCTTGAAACTTTCGGCAAATGCGGCCAAGTTAAATATAACTTCAAAACTGCTCTGACAAAACACGATGCCGCCACCCAGACCGATCACTTCAGCCAAAACGATCAAAGGAAACCGTACCGAAGACCGGACACGCGTAAATCCAAGCAACAAATGACTAAAATTTACCGTAATCGCAATTTCTACAAAGCAAGCGACGTAGTTCATAACAATGCTACTCTAGACCCTCCCAATTGGTACCCAGCAGCGATGCCAACCACGTCTTACACCACTAATCAAAATCAAAACGATAAGCATAAAAATAAATTAATCAAAAATTTCCACCCGAACGCATATGCGTATTCTTACTCAGCTGTACCCGCTCAAGAGCCGTCGTTCTACGAATCACATACGAGCAATCCTATTCAACTCATCCACCAGAAGTACAAAAATCTCAACTGCCGACTCGAAGGCATACCGGATAAGAATCTAGTAAAATTTAGCTACATAGTGAATGGAAAAGAATACTCCGCTATCGCAACGACCAAAAAAGAAGCTCAATATCATTGTGCGTGGCATGTATTGGGAGCAACTAAGCAGAAATAATGAAGCTCAAAAACTGACAATAGTTGATCAGCTGTTTTAAAATATACCGTCGTCTGTAGTTATTGCGATAATGCTATGTACGTACGGTACAGTTTCTTCAATGTTTAGCAATTTTGAATAAATATTAACATACTTAAAAAGAATACTTTCACTTCGAAGCAGTTGAACTGCAGCATCTTGGCAAAGTTCATTCGGCGATGCTCACATGAATCTAGATTCTAGTTCTAAGTACCACCGAAAAGGAGAGGAGCTACTTGTTGATTTGATTCTCTTCTTCCATAGATTTGACATTTTCAAGCACGGATTTCAGTACATTCAAAATGAAATAAAAGATTAGAATCAAATAATTATTTTCCACTATACAGATAACAAAAACCAACGTCGATGTATGTATGTGTGTACTTAGTTCGTTATAAAATGAGCTGCGCAAAATAACACAATACAGTACGCGAATCTACCCAACTACAAACGTATCCGTGATCAACAATTTGTATGTAATCGTACAGCTAATAAAAGGATATATAAAAAATATAATTAGTACTTACTAAATTAATCATAAAGCAATCGGTATTATTCGTCATTCAACACAACGAACGTACTGAACAACAGAATGGCATCGAACTTTTCGTAATATGCACCAAAAACCGAAAACACATTATCGGTTAGTTAACACGAAGTAATCAAAATCACAAAGTATGGAATTTACCGAAACTTTTCAAAGTGATATTTAACATATTGAAAACTGAATTTAAATCGCTAACAATTAAACAATGAGTAGATACCGACATATGCATTACGCAAAAGAAAAGCTGGTTATATCACAACAAATAGTACATTCTAAACTATAGACAATACGGTAACTGAAATTAATAACTTCTAACTCAGAATAATCACAAGAATTAGATTAAATTTTATGTACCGACGCGAAAGCTATGCAATGCGATACCGAACAAGTATTATAAATGAATTCATGATTCTACTGTCAACTACGTTTTAAAATGGCCGAACAATAGTGCTCTAGCCAAACGGTTATTCTTGGGTTATTCCAAAATAATTTAATCATGACGTAATCAAACATATCAATTTCAATGTTACCTTTGACAACCATGAAAAAAGAAAAACGTATGCAATACGATACGTATAAAATTACCTGTAACACCAAACTTTAACAATTAATTTTGAAAAATTTTACGGAATTAGGACTTTAGAATAAAATTGAGTAAGTTCCAAAAACAGTTGAAAAAATAAAGAATATTGCCTTGGATCTAGATAAGTAATACAATAATCAAGTTTAGAACCACGATTTGGCTCCAACATTAGTATGGTCTATGTATAATATTATCAAGTAAAACTGCTGAAGTGCATTGAACAATTAAAAATTTACGATTCATAATGAAATTATAGAGAGCATATGAGCGAAAGCAATGAATCTATGTAACACTGAAATGATGAAAATTTATTTGACGCAAATAGCAAGAAGTACAATACATTTTTGCTTTAAGAAAAAATAACTGTAAAAGTCATGTGTAATTATAATATTGGTTATGATGACAATAATACGTAAATCATCAACATTGATATTATTCGTTCATTCTACCATCCTTATCTCGTTCCAGCAAGAAATGACTAGATTTTCCTTATTTCATAAACATTATATATCTAAAATCCACTCTCAGAAACCAAAATTTTATAAATACAATTTTGATCAGCTCATTACTAGTCACCCAAATATTCAAATTTACAGTGACTCAAATATGTTCAAGATTTAAAAGGAAAGAAAATTTTCGTAGGTCATGTTTTTCCATACTGAAAAATCACTTTCTAAGATATGCTCACTCCACAGGCGTAGACTTGGTAAAGATAGATGATATCTACATACAAACATAATAACTGTAAAAGAAAATTAAAGCGTTGAAGAAATCAGCGGTAACATGATTTCCGAGAAAGACGATAATAGTTTTTCTAGCACCAATTTCGTACCCTTAAAAAAATTTCATAAAATCCGAAATAAGCTGCCGGAAAAATTCACTTATTTTCCAGGAATTTATCGTAAATTTTCAAAAGTGACGTTGGTGTTCTAGGTTTGAGGACAGAAAGAGCATAAATGAAATGCTTCCTATTCACAACTTCTGCATTTAAATCGTCTTGCAGGGCTTTCATAGCTGCTTCGTGACAAACGGCAATAACCTAAAGCAAAATAATTTATTAATAATTTGTAAGCTTTGAATTGGCCCAGGACAGCCAGCTTTACATTTAGCTCCCGGAACGGCTGTTTA
Source organism: Ferrisia virgata (assembly GCA_900060175.1). Taxonomy (NCBI): domain Eukaryota; kingdom Metazoa; phylum Arthropoda; class Insecta; order Hemiptera; family Pseudococcidae; genus Ferrisia; species Ferrisia virgata. The sequence goes on from FIZR01001571.1 coordinate 12,962, forward strand.
TGACTTTTGTTGAATTTTTAAGAATTGAAAGCAGTAACAATATACCTCTGCGCCGGAATATCTTTCAGTAAATTGAACTAATTCCTCGATATCTACATCTTTGTGAATTGGTGTTTTGGAAAGTTGCAACGTTAAAATAGCTCGTCGAGTTTCACAATTAGGCAGTGATACGTAGAGTTTACGATCCAACCGACCCGGTCTTAATAAAGCCTGTAAAAATAAATCAAAATAATAACAATCGAACCACTGCCACAAATATGTTGTTAAGATGAAGAAAACTCAAAATTTACGCTATCAATTCGATCGGGTCGATTAGTGGCAGCAATAATGGTAACGTTGGATAGAGGCTGTACTCCGTCCAATTCTGTGAGTAACTGTGCTAAAACTCGATCTTGTACGTTAGATCCGCTACTGTTGTCAGTATCGCGCTCACCGCTAATTGCATCAATTTCATCAAAAAATATAACACAAGGTGATACTGTTCTCGCTTTGCGAAATACTTCTCGAACTGCTTTTTCCGATTCACCAACCCATTTACTAAATAATTCAGCTCCCTAAGAAAATCCAGAAAACAAATAGAAAACTATATGAATGCCGGAAAAAAATCTCCCTTATTACAATCATGACAGTACTCTTTCCTATGAACACTCAGTGAAGTGAAAATACACTATTCTTATACGTTCTGCTTCACTCTCCTCGGGTAATATACTATTTTTCACTTCAACGAACAGTTTTTGAACTTACTTTGATTGCGATGAAATTTAATTTACTTTCAGTGGCTACGGCTTTAGCAATCATCGTTTTTGAGCAACCTGGTGGACCGAAAAGTAAAATTCCTTTTGGAGGAGTAATTCCTAAACGTTTAAATGACTCAGGATGCTTTAAAGGCCATTCCAATACTTGCTGCAATTTCAATTTCAAATCTTCTTGGCCACCTATATCCGACCATTTCACCTAAAAATACAATTCTTCGTAAAAACAGAACTACTTACTTTCATTATACGAGAAATAAAAACCAGCAACAACTTACATTGGGTACTTCTACCAAAATTTCACGCATAGCTGAAGGCTTAATTTGAGTGAAAGCCCAAACCAGATGCTCATCTTTCATTACGGGAGAATGGTTTTTGTTACTGTTGGAAGGATCGCATTTGAAACTATTAGTGACTTTAGTGTTCGCCAAAGAACATGCTAAAGACAAATCTGAACCGACGAATCCGTGTGAAGCTGAACCTAACTGCGTAATTACTTCATTTGAAACTTCATTACTGTACGACATAAGTAAACGTTGTAGTATTTCAATTCTAGAATCAGCATCTGGCACTGGAATTTCTATCTCGTAATCAAATCTAAAAAAAAGGTTACGAACGCATTTTTACTCATTCAAACTTGGTTTCATACTGAATTGTTAGAATTACCGTCCAGGTCTTCGAAGAGCAACGTCAATGGAATCCAACTGTCTCGTAATTCCCAATACAACAACTTTAAAATCGTTCAGTTTATCCAACATAGATAATAAAACGCTAAGTACCCTTTTTTCTTGATCATTGCCGCTTCTATTTGGGCAAAACGAATCTAATTCGTCTATTAAAATTATACTAGGGGCTTTTTCAATCGCTTCTTCGAATAAACCTTTTATACGAGATTCGGCTTCTCCAAAATATTTACTAATTATTTGCCAACTCTGCAAACAAGAGAAGGAAATTTTTAGTAACCACATCATTTTAATGAGGAAATAAAATTGTAGCATGAAAATCTACTCACGCAAATGTGTATTACAGGTAATTTCGTAACATTAATCATAGCCCTGGCGAGATATGTTTTTCCTGTTCCTGATATGCCATGAATGAGTACACCACATGAAACATTTTCTCCTGAAAATAAATTATTTCAGTTAAATTAGCAAATATAATTAAGAAAATGTAAAACAATTGAACATTATAAGTTTGATACATTACCTTTGATATAATCCGAAGCCAATACATTATACATTACATCTTTTAAATCACAAATAATGTTATCGATGCCACCAAGTTTAGATAAACAATATTTTTCACAGCACGACTTTTTTCTTTCCTCATTTTGAGGGGTATGAATTTTCCATTTCGTATTAGAGAGTATTTTGTACACATTGTTAGGTTCGTGATCTTCAATTTTAAGAGTATTAAATTCTTCATTTAAATTATCGATAGAATCCTTGGATATTTGATGCGACACTACGTTAACAATCTAAAAATGTTCATCAATAATATATACAGTGTTTGAAAAACAAAAGAATAATATTCTATCATTTGCATTTGTTAAACATACCTTAAACTTGGGTTTCAGTCCATAAAAATTTACAACCAAGAACTGTCCATTCAAGATTACCCTGTTATTGAAAGTGATACTCAACATTTGAGTGACTTCAATTACTTGCGTTTCAGACATAACCTCCGGTTTAACCAACTTCAATGTAACAAGTTTGGCTGGTAAGGGAGTATTTTCAATTTTTTTCACTTCTACCGGGCCTTCGAAACAATTCAGTTCACGTAAACCTGCGTCAAGAATCAATGTACAATGAATTAATAATTAAATCGAAAAAATAAAGAAAGAAATATTGAAAAATTATTTTTCTTACTTTGTTTCGTGAGAAAAACTGATGACAACAAATTATCTTCAATGGGCCACAATGGTTTGACAATAGATTGGTTACTCTTTTTTGCAGTAATAATGACAGGATCTCCGATGGGAAATTCGCAAAGCTGAGCCGAACTCAAAGAAACTTGTATGACATCATTAAAAAACATTTCATTTTTATCTGTAAACAAAAAAAATGAAGTAAGGATCATGAAAGCAAGAAAATAATGTTCGATACGTTAATACTAACCTTGCGGTTCGAATTGTTTGAGGAAACTATACAATTTTTTCTCATAAATATGGCCGTAGGACCACTCATCTACCGAATTTGAAGGAGGGCAATGCAATTTCATATGCATTTCTACATCGTTACGTACCATAATGGTTTGACACGAATCACATTTCTTCCAGCGAGATATACACTTAACGCTAGGTGATGCCATTATTATTATCCAATAAGTACAGTCAGTAGAAACAACAGCATTTGGCAAATGAATAAAATGAGACGACGAAAAATACGTTTCAAGTTTCACGCAATATCTTCACAATATTTGCGCGCATTGGGTTGAAAGGATGATGACCTAGTGACCCAATATCTCGTCATAGGTAAACAAGAGGGTTGTAGAACTTTTTCTTTGATGGTGTAATCACAGGGAGAGATGCACGGAGAATATTCGCGCTCTGAAGCATTAATCTTTACACAAAGATGCCAAATTTTTGTGTATTCTTCTTCGGTATTCATAGACTAACATATTCAAACCAAAACACAAATTTTAAAACTTCAAGAACTGAAACAAAATATGTACATTCTTTATCAACACCTCAACTGAAAATTGATTTTTTATCAGTGGTTTTGCAAAACAATATCATTTGAATTTTTAACAAAATTTGGTACGCGCTAAAAGCGAATAACTTACCATTATGAAAACATTAAATGTGCTTGCCAAATTTGATATCTTAAACGAAGCGCGAGATATTAAATCCTCATTTTTTTTAAAACACAAAGTAATATAATGATTCAACTATTCCATTTTGATTAAATTAAACGTGAAAAAAATACTTAACGCTAATGTCTTTGAATAAAATGAGATTTTAAGATTTCTCATTTTTTCCCGGAAGTTAAATATGGCAACGCTTACAAGCTACGTTGGGTCGTTCCTCTTTGGAATATGATGAACGCATGCGTGAACCAGAAAGTTACATAATGGAAATCAAAAATCTTATTGATTCGAAGCTTACTCGGCAAAAATTCAAAAGTACCTAATGTTGCTAAGCTCTAACATTTCGCGATGTCTTCCCAGCTAGTTCAATTCGCAATTACTTCACTCGATTACAGCACTTCAGCGTTCAACCAAACAAGAAAATATGCAGTGAATTCTTCGATAACTTTATATATTGAAAATTCCGTTCGCTTATAAGTAACCTATACGCTACAATAATTTGAAATTTTGATTGCAATAGCGACCATTTTTTCGATATGGAAGCTACGTTTGACAGATCGAAAGGAGAAAACGAAAAAACCAGATATTTTCCTGGAAATTCGCGCAAACCTCTGATTTGTTGCTTGTGTGAAGATTATTATTCTAATCCTTGTTTATTATCGTGTTACCACTCGTTTTGTTCTCGATGCATAGAAAATAGATCAAATAACAATGGAGTTATCTACTGTCCGCTTTGCGGGTGAGTAAATAATGAGAAAAATATTCGGTAAGTTAATATAAATAGAGAATTTTTTTCTAAAACGATAATTATTGATTAGGACTCAAACGGACTGTGAAGGGAATGCTCCTCCTACAGACTTATTGCTTAAAAAGCTGGTCGATCTTTTTGATATGGATAACCCACCATGCGCCAATTGTGACAAACGGGAACGATCTTCAATGTTTTTCTGTTCCACTTGTAGTAAGTTCATATTGTAATCTGAAATTTAATGATCAATTCTAAGTAGTATTTATATGTAGATAGAAATAAACATACCTATTCAATGTCTAGATCAAGCTTTATGCGGTATTTGCAGAGAAAATACACATCGGGCAAAGATGTTCTCATCTCATGAAATCTTACCTACGTCTAAATTTTCTCAAGAAGGGTTTAAAAAGGTAAAATTATAAACAATGCTACATACTAATCACTATATTCAACATTCTGTTCTATCGTTCGCTCTGGTATGTACAAACCGTAGATTCAATTTTATCAAGTTTCATCTCATTGCAGTGTTCAATTCATGGAGAACCTTATGTTATGTATTTGGTATCACAAAAAATCATGCTTTGCGTTAACTGTTTTCGTGATTTACCTGCAGAAAGCCGGCCACATTGTATCGATATTGATACTGCATATACTCAAGCAGTCATGAAGCTAGAATCCGTCATTACTGTAAGTATACTTGGAAATAAAATGAAGTCATCATATCACATATTTTATTGATATAAGTCAAGGTATAATTATATTAATTTGCATTTATGACTATTTTCTCCATTTTTCTTTCTTAAGGCTGTTTGTGAAACTCAAAATTCCGTTCGCGATGGTATAATATTATGCAGAACTCAATTGGACGAGTTACTTCATAACACTGATGCCGAGAAAATGACAGTTCATTCGTTCACGCAAGGTCTGCAAGATGCTATCAATAAAACTCAATCCACCATTCTTTTGGAAGTTCAAAGGTAAGTCCCTACTAACTATATTAAAATTATTTACTAAGGCGTTTCGATTTTATTTATTTATTTTTTTCGAAAGTTGAATAGGGTGGTTAAAAAAAAAGTTGTGAAAAGACGTTAAGCGGACGTGGTAAAAATTTTTAATTTTAAACCAATTCGGGGAGGGAGGCGGGAATCATGAGTCAAGATATAGAGACCCTAAATTTTTACTAGGTTCATTTGACATCATTTCGCAAGTTTATTGGTTGACTTTCTTTTCATTTTTCAGGCAATACGAAATGAAAGAAAGATCATTTCGAAATCAATTGGTCAGCTTGAGTACTGTTCTTCCGATCTTGCAACAACACATTTTACTTTGCCAGTCGTTTTCATCTACTGCAAATAAATTCCAATTTTTAGAAGTTGTGTTTTCAATGATTGATCGCTTGAATACAGTTGCGAATCTTCCTCGATTATTAAGGTAAGTATGTTTGGACGTTTTGTAATCAAATTAGCATTAGCTTCTGTAAACCAAATCAGAATAATACATCACAGTGAAATTAGATTAATAGTAACTGTTACTGCACAGGCCAACTCTGTCCAGCCAAATCAAGACCAATTATCGATCCGAATTTGCCCATTGTTTAGAACCATGGGTCGGTAGGTTATTAGCATCCTCGGTCCAACAAACTCAAGAATCAGGTAAGAGAGTGTTATATTTGAGGAAATTAGTCAAGAAATGTGTTGACGAATAAATTTTCAATTAAAATTGACGAATACAATTTTTTACTAAACCATTTTCTGCAGTTTATGAAACAGCTTTACCTCCAAAATCGTCGGGTTCGCAAATTCTACATCCGATGACTGGTGGTCCTTCCCAAAAACAGCAGTCTGCGTTGAAAATGAAAGCACTTGAAGGCGATGGACCGTTTTCAAATCACTGCAGGAGTTTTAATTCGCAAGTAAAGGTAATAGAAATTTTCAAAATGTAATAAAATAGCTGTAATCTACAAATATAATCGTTTGGTGTTGGCGTGACAACAAATGTAACATTTCAGGAACTAGGCACTATGATGAAAAATATCAAAGACCGATTGGGAGAACTACGCAAAGATGTAACAGTATTACATCGTTCTGCGACACCACCATTAGTTTTACGACATCAGGTTATTACACAGGATTGCGCTAGGTTGAACGATACACTTGAACAAATACAAGTGGAATTGGAACGTTTGAAAACCGTATTCCAGTCTATTTGGCAAGAGCAACTTTATCGTATTCATGTGGAACAAGATATATTCCATCAACAGGTGAGCTCTCTTTGCAATATATCATCAACTTGGTGCCGCGATACTTCTATTCTCTAATTTTGCGTTATCCTTCTTAGATGACCGACGTAGTAAGTTTGCGAGGAGAAGTAAAACAGCTCACGGTTGCAGCAAAAAACCTAGAGCCGTATGTGAGTCAGTTGTCGTCTTGTGGTGACACTGAAGAAATAGCGAAATTGAAGTCCTTGTTAAGTGAAATTTCGCAGCTGAAAGATCCACAACGGTGATTACCTAATAACTAACTTTGAAAATTTTCCTCATTCGTTTATTATAATTTGTAAATTAATGAGTACCTAGAACAATATTTATATGTAACGATAATTTTTAGTTTGCGATATGAAAAGGAAGCCAAGTTTTCGAAAGGATTATCTCGCAAACACTGCCAAAGTACTGTTTCTCTTAGCGCTGAAACAAAATCATTGGCTGGAGGTAAGCGTTCATACATCAGATTGGTGAGGTTCAATTTTTCCAAAATTTCGTCAAGTTGGTATTTAAAAAATTAAACAAATTTTCAGAAGAACCTAAACGAGATAGTTCCCTTCGAGGAGAACGAGCCCATTCTATATCGGAGCACAAGAGCAATCGAGGTGTTTTTTCCCAATTAATAGATAAAGTTCGAAGTAAAGAAAAATCAGTGGCTGCAGAAAGTTTCAAAGAACGAAGTAAATCTGAGGATAGATTGAAAGAATGTTCAAATCAATCTTGTCAAAAAGTTTACGCAGCTTGTAAATAGATCCTTTTACATTTTGCGTGTTCTTCTTCGTCACTTTTCAACCTGATTTTAACGTGTCATTCAATAGGTAGCGAAGGTAGTGTAAGAGTGAAGCCAAAAAGGATCTCGAGTTTATACAGTAATTATGGAACTTACAAATCTTGCGGCTCAGCTAAAGAAATATTTCCTTGCAATCAAGTTTGGAAATTTGCAATACATTAATTTTTGAATTAAAAGTACGATTAGCACTTTAAAACATGTTTTTTTTTTTTCAAGAAACCCGAAGATAATGAGAGAAATGAAGAATTCCAATCAAATTTTCTACCAACTGGGGAACCGAACAAAGATCCAGAAAAATACGCAGAATTTCGCTGGAAAGAAACAACTATATTCAAAGGTTCTCTCATTAGTATTTGTTGACTGTAGGTACCTAAGTTATATGTTTATAACCATGAGCGGCAGATTGGAAAATTAAAAATAGTGTTAGGAAGGTACCTATCTTCCAAGTAGAACGTAACACGTGATGCCAAACTTTGTTTCCAACTCCTTTATTCTTCTGCCGCTCTGCTCAAAGTATTTTAGAGCCTAACAATTTCATACATTTTAAGGTAGTTGTACCGAATAAGGCCCAATGTACCAATCTCAGCAGGAAGCGATTGTGTCGGGTTATAAGTAACTAATATTGTAGTGTTTAACTGTGGCAACACCTTGCAGTGGTTCTTATCGCGATGTTGGGTATTTTAGTGACCAAAAACAACCAATTTAATTTTTAAATTTGTGAATTCATGTGCTGGTAATATTTTACCCGAAAATTGTTCCTTATTTAAAAAAGAATAACCATTACTTTTCATTAATTGAATCGATTGATTTTGGGCGAATGAGTACATTGGCTTTCTAATGAAGCAAATCACATCTTACAGCGATTCATCACTACCAAGATATTCAATTTCAAAGGGAAAAAGTCCAAAGCGCATAATAAGGCCCAACTACTAATCTTGAGCTTCGAGCTAATTGCAGTTTAGGTTGGGTCTTATAAAGTCCATGTGGTCTTAATTAGGCACAGGAAGAGCTTTTGTTGTAAAACTTTTCACTGATGTACAAAGCATCGAAACGAGCTTTCAGGGATGCTTGTTTATAACAGACACTCTAAGCTTTCATACAAAAATAACAAAAAAAATATAGATCCGATGATTTGGGAAGCATTTATTGGACGTTATTCAGTACAGTTACTTTATGTCCAATATAATTGGCTGTCGTCACTATTGTTTCCAATGTTAAACTTTCCTCAAAGACCTTAATATTAAGTGGTACGTTGATATTGTTACAGGACGAGGTTGAAGTTTTGCTCAAACATTTGAAAAAAAGCAATTGGTACCCCAATAATTACCGTCAATTCACTTACGAGCTTTTTTTCTGTTCTAACAGCAACCTTTTATCCATGTTTCTTTACTGTAAACAGGTTCAACAGGTGCCGAAAAAAAAGAATCAGATTATCAAAGTATTAGCGAAGCAACTTCCATTTTTCATTCTAGAAATAATCGTTGCTACAGCTCAGATGAAGAAGACTTTTGTCCTGCCGAAAAACGATTAATAAAACCCATAAAAAAATCAGCTCCTCCTTCTCCACCTCCAAGAACTCGTCGACATAGACGCTATCCTCATTCTGATACAGAAGAATCAGTTTTCTACAGAGACGCAACGACTAGATCACTGTAAGTTGAGTATTATAATTACATGAATAATAACTGGATGTATAGATGTTTCACCACAAATCAATAATTTTAAAATAAAAATTTACAGCCCATCTAGTGCTAAAATGAAGGATAGAAAAGCAATTTTTTTAGTTATTGGCAGCAGTAAAAATAAAGTAGACAAACAAGTACACAAACAAAGATCTTGGGAAACGTTTCCACCTAAAAAGAAAATAGAGGAGATTTCTTCATTGTACTATAATAAAAATCCTGATAACTACAAGAGCCAGTTCGATATAGTCACCCTCGAATCGGACACCGTAAAAAAATCTGATAGTTTCGAGGGCCATGAAGAAGCTGTTAGTTCTCTAGTTAGAGAATTTCAAAAAATTCGGATGCTACAAAAACAAAAACAAAATTCACAATCACCTTGTGATAAAGAAAATTTGTAGAAGTTAGCTTGAAATAATTGATTATATTTCGTAATTATTTTAATCGATGTGATTTTAGTATTTATATTCATTTACTCATCGCTTTCCGTGTACCTATCAATTTTCCGACCTACTTGTAAAAGATAAATATATGAATTGATACGCGCTTGTTATTAGGTATTCAATATCATTTTATACATTTGTACGCGTGTTTCGAATAAAAAACGGAATTTTCTCAAGTCTTGAATAAAGTTGAGAGTAAGCGATGAGGTGAACGTGGAAAGGAGTGGAAAAGAAAATAATGATGAGAAGATAATTTGTTTGCGGATGCGTGAAAACTTAAAAAAGACTTTTTTAATGTAAGTACATACAAATATCTAATTATGATATAAATACAAATTACGAAGCATCAGTAAATTATAGTAAGAGCATAGATTAACCAGTAACCACAATGGTTAATCTGTGATCTTCGGTAATAGTAAGTTATCATGTTCTATTTCTACAGAAAAAGAGAAAAATTAAAAACATCAGATATCATATTATAAAATATCAGTTTTTCAGTACTTCTGCTCATATTTATTTATTTATTTATTTTTTCAATTCAAAATAAGCAAAATAAATTGAAAAATAAATGATATAAATTGATAATAACACTACGGATATTATCTACTGAAAAACGTTAATACTTGAAATACGCGCGCAAAGTATCCTTGAAATCATATGTACACGAATGTAGACGAATGTTCCCGATTATCAGTCTTCAAAAATTGCGGATCAATTGGAGATTTTGAATTTGAGTTGAATAATTTTCATTATATTGCAGTTGGGGTTAATTCATTCGTTTTGAAATTGAAATACCGTGTATTTCAGGTATAGTGTAATTATTGATTCTATTGTGTAGAAGTGCACTTCGTTAAAGTTATTGTGCACATATAAACCATACCAACCTCATTTGCAAACGCCTTCGGTTCTGTCGAGTCCTGCAAATTTGAATTCAACTTTTAACGTGACAGTGTGCAGAGCAGCTGAATAATACTTGTATATTGAAGTTTTGGGTAAGATTATTTCATCATTGATGTCATTGTACGGATGTACAATTTGTTGAAGTTATATTGTGTTTTGAAAACTACTTGAAAACGACTGAGTTTTAGGTCTTCTTCTGTACTCTTACCACATCTACTACACCAAAGCATTATCACGTTGTCAAGTCAGTAAAGGTGGACTGTTCATATTCAATGCATAAATTATAAGAAATTGATGTTTTACCTGATATTTTTGAGTGATACTTTGAGATGGTTCGGCGTTCGCTAATTACTGGCGTAGTTATTGGAGTAGGAATAGTTTTCGCAGTATCAATTTACGCTGTGGTTTGGCCTCGTTTCAAGCGTAGAAGAAGAAGCTGTAAGTATCATTCCTTTAAATTAATATAATTATTTTTTGAATCACTAGAATTATTCATTTATTTTCCTATAGTACCAGAATTGCTTGCTGATATAAACCAATTGCGTAATGACGCAATGAAAATTCTGGATAAGCATCCACAAAGATTAAATCATGCTCTTGAAACGACTTTCCAACATGTAAATCATTTATATCACAGTGACTAGTTGAATTGTTATTTCATGTGACCTGATGTTTCGTCGCTTGCTTTTTACAGTATGCGCAGCATACATTGATAATGGAAGGTATTTCTGCCGAAGAAACGCCGATCAGTTCCATCCGTGATGCTACAAATTATGTAATAAATGATTTCGTGTAAGTATTAATTTCAAGACAGTGACCACAAGAAAAACAAACATTTGACATTCGTTGAGTAATTGAATTCTGCAGCCTAGCATTTCACGATACAACGACTATTTTGGATTGAACTTCGGAAAACTATTTGTAGGTTATCAGTGGCGTAAAAATGTTCAGAGAACTTGATGATTTTCCCTCTCGATGCCTGTAGATATTTTCACTGAGGTTGAAAATAATGTAATGGTATATTATTAATTATTACTGGTGTTTTAGATGGGGTCGCATTACTGAAGCGAATATTCGTACTGTACACGCACACGTAATGCTGCGTGAAAACGCCGAAATGGCAGGTCAATTTAGAGATCACGACGTTTTCATACGGGGACGAGATGGTAGCATTTCAACTTTCCCGCATCATACCGATGTATTGAAGCTAATACAGGAATTCCTTACATGGTTGAACCAACAACCAGATACAATTGAAAATAGATTTCTCGTTGCTGCCGAAGCGAAACTTCGCTATGTATTAATACATCCCCATAGTGATGGAAATGGAAGAGCTTCACGTGCTATTATGGCCGGTTTATTATGCCAAACTCCAGCAGTTCCGTATGTGGCGATTCCATACACCATAGGACAAGAGTAAGTTAGGTTTGCGTAATCGATTACTTGAATGTAGTCGCTTATATTTCGTCTTTGTTGAGCTTGCTGTTTTTTATACGTTTCTAGTTAGCTGTGTTGTCGTAAGACTTATTTTAAACCAAATACGAAGTTTTTGCGATTATTTTATTTGTATCTGCGTAGGTATTCTTCTTCTTTGAACGTATTTTCAATTTGTAAGTTTCTGTTCTTACAGGTATTTTGCAGAGATACGGCAGGCAGATCAGACACACAATTATCAAAACTTCATCAAATTTATATTGAGATTAGTGGAACAAGCGTATGAAACTTTCAACCAGGAGTTGTCGTCAGATCGTAATATTTAATGCTCATTTCGTACTTTTTAGTTTCATTTCCTTTGTCGAGTTATTTTTTTATTGACTTGGGGTTTTTGCTGAATATTATTTATATAGTAATTAATTTCATCCTACGAGCTCGTTTTTAGTGAAATAAGCCTATTATAATGTGTTCCTAATTTTTTAATTCTAATTTTTTTCAACCATGTTAGTGTTATGCGTGTAATTTACCAATGTTCTCAAATAATTGTTTTTAATCTATGTTATTATGTATTAGGTGCCGATTTATGTTCCTTAAAAAAAATGGGTGCCATCATTTTATAATCGACGTATTATTATTTATTGTTATTGCGCTTATGATCAGGTCTTTTGTATTTTCATTTTTCAATTTATGGATAATATTATAGCATTTTGTTTTCAATTCGCCCAGTGTTGCGTGTCTTATAACTACCTCATTGTTTTATGATAAATAATTGTATTACCTATGTTTTTTTCCTGTATAATATGTCTTTCTCTTTTAAAAATAAACGTTTTTGCTTTTAATGGTATTTTTGCAACCATGCATGAGATAACAGTACAATCTTTTTATAATAATTTGATTAATGAAAATTTCAAGATTCTAAATCTATTTTTGACAAAAAAAATTGTTTCAAATTGATCGACTATAACTGGTGCAATATAAAATCACGATTATAATTTTCATTATTTTATATCGCACCGATTATTACAATCTGAAATAATGATTAAGTTTTTATTCTTTTTTAAAGATTTTTAATCTTTGACCAGAAGTGTCATCCACTTGTCTGAATTTCGGATCTTCGGTCGGTGAATTTTAAAACATGATTTGGAACTTTGGAAACAGTGGGCGTGCACATCAAGCGAAAATCCTTATTCGATTGGATTTTTCCTGACCACATAACACATTCAATAAATTTCCTGTAAAATGTAGCTATTTTTAATTTATTTTGAATTATTAAAAAACCCATTCCTCTCATGCCTTGATATTTTTTTCTTTGAATAATTTTTCTGGGCGGGGCGAGCTGGGCGAGCGGACGACTCTCTTTATTCAAGTTGTTCTGTAAAATTACATCTGTGACTACTGAGTAATTCTTCTGAAAAGTTACCCGGCTCAAATATTTTTGTTACCGTGATACTGGGTGGCCATCGTTCTTTAGTGTTTTTTTCTTTGAATAATTTTTCTGATTTTAGTGATTTTTGTATGTCTAAGAACGTAATAGTGTTCTTGTTTTATTAATTTATATTTTCGCGTAGTTTTAATTAAAATCTGTTATAATTTCATTAGTATCGATAATTTTACGCAATTTCAAGTGATGAATAAAAATTAGCAAGCTATTATCTTGGGTGTTTTACTCGAACAACCGTTCAAATGTTGCGTTTGTTGGTGTTTGCTGTGTTTTTCTTTCACGATAGTATTTGTTCGGAAACTGTAAATTCTGTCTATTATTCGGATGAAGGTGGGTATTTCGCTAATTTCATTTCAGCATTAAAAATTTCCTATCACTTTATTCTAACCTTTGTTCTATGTGGAGAGGGCAAATTGGTTCAGATCGCCGAGTGTCCACTACTTACTGTTCTTGAAATATTTTGATCCTCTTATCGCGCTACTCTTCGGTTTCGTATACTTACTATTGAAACAGTTTTTAAAACTTACTGCGCTTTCGTGAGGTGCTTCTGTACAATTTCGTCAACGGGTTAAGCTACGTTTCGATCATAAATATAACAAATTTCTATATGTCTCGAACTGCATCATATATCAACGCATTTGAATTGCGATTATGCATATCTTACACGGAGAATATTTTATTCTGTTGCAGTTCCAAAACTGAATGTTGGCAATTTAGAAAGCGGCTATCACGGATTAGTGAAAGAAAATGAAACGCTGGTAGAAGTTACTCCTCCAATTAGAGCCACAGGTGCTGAAATATGCAGCTTCAAGATCATAAACAAGCATCATACGGATGCCCCATTTGAGGTGAGTCTATAAGCTACGAGATTATTCTTTTCCTACGTTTATTATTGCAACGTAATGACCATCATTTGCAGCAATTATCATTGTTGGTAATGTAGTACGATTTATGTTTAAGTTACTGGCTGTTTGAATAGCGTGGTAAATTTTAATGTAGCTACTACGAAAACGCCAACGTTTTCTAATCAACGAATACCATATCTTTAGTCTCGAGTACGGGAATTTACATAATATCAGTCGAATAGTTATTACATTTTATAGTCTTGCTTATTTGACGTCAGCAATATTTATACAAGGTGAAGAATATTCCAAATATTAACGGATTCCCTTTGCCCCTCGTTTTCGCTTACTTAGCCGCAATATATAGCTGTACACCAGTCGCAACATTGAAAAAAGAGAAAAAGAGAACGGGAAAGTGTTGGTTATATTTTTAAAAACAGGTTCGAATAAATGATACGAATTAAGTATAAAATTTAAATCGCTTTTATATACCTGTCGATAATTTATAGGTTTTTTTTTTTTTTTTTTTTGTTTACCCGAAGAAATAAAATATTGTATAAAAATCACGCATTGACGTACGAATTGCTTTTCCGTGTCGAGTCATTTTCCATGCAGTTACGACGAATGGGTCGGACATGGTTATGTGGGAACTGGGAAGGCGGAAAATCGATGTTCGAGACGATGAAAAGCCAGAATAGCGCTGTTGGCGCATGTATCGCCTTTTTTCCCTCGTTGGCACGACGCTATGCAGAAAGGGTCGAATTTATTGACCATTTGCGCGACATCGAAAACATTTATTTTCGAAATAAATGCGATAGTACGAGTACTTGTCTTACCACACCGCACCGTGTCGATAATGTTACATTTTTTCGTATATTTGAATTTTTCCCTCTCTTCTTCCACCTTCCTCCAACTACATATTACACGAATAGGTACATCGAGTCCCATTTCTCTCGTCGTTCGAATATACCTACATAGCACACACACACACACACACACACACACACACACTATACTCCAAAGTGCAAAAGTAATAACCGCAAAGTTGTTGAGAAAACGAGCGCCTTAAATCACGTTTGAAGCGCAACAGCATTTTTCCTTTTACCTTCGATATTCCAAACGTCTACGGTGAAACATTCTGTATGCGTTCGTATTTTTTTGTCACAACGTTTACACCTCTTTTCTTTTTTCAATTCGAAAAATGAAATAAAAAAAAATGAAACGAAAAAAAGAATACCTAATCGATTCTGCAAATTTAATCCTTTAACGCACGTGCGTTTTTCGTTTTTTTTTTTTTTGTCTTAAAAAACAGCGGTGTAATAATGAGTACCGTGATAGTTTTTCTCTTCAGTTTTGTGGAAGATGCCATTTTGAATTACAAATACTCGTCGAGTTTGAATTGCGGTGTTTTAATGCTTTTTTGCTGTTCTTTTTTTTTACCATTGAAACTTCCAACGATTCAGATAATTACAATTTGATGATGTAGTTGTATCTCTAAAAATTATTCGCGTGTTATTCGAAGCGACCACGTCAATTTCAATACTCTTCCAGAACTTTAATTTGGCTGGGAAAAATAATCAGCAACGTTATCGCTCTGCTGTAAATCGGCGGCGTTTCCTCTTTTGACAACTAACGAATAGAAAATTATGATAAATTGTTGCATACGCACGTGTATGGTATAAGTAGCTGCCATATATACAATTTATCGTGTCAGATGTGTACTTACCTACATGTATGCATACTACATGCATACATGTGTCAGTTTTGTTAAGACTCGTGTATGAAAGCTAATGTAAAGCAGTGCTTAGTTCAGTTTGCAGTACTCGAGAGTCGAGATGAAAGCGAAACACTTACGAGTAGAGTAGGTGTATGGTAACTCGAATATTGGAGTTTTCGTTTACTTTCGGTCAACATTTGATGTACATATTGTAGCCTAACGTATCTGAGAATTGAAAATGTTAAAATCTTGTTAGTTCATTAAATTGGTAAATGATTTTGAATTTTCAAATCCACGATTATTACCTTTGGCGCGGGTCACCTTTATGAACACTCGATCCTCATTTTAATTTTACACTCTACTATATTTACGTATACCTATCGTACGTATACTATACGTAGATCATTTACGAGCACATCTTTCTCGATTAGAGGATCCGGGAAATGATTTACTAAACGATTTAAAACATATATTTGCGCGTATCCCTTTCTGATGAATGAATACGCCACGCGTTTTAGAACTGACAATCGCGAAAGGCTTGAGCAGTTTTTATTCCGTACGCTTTCAGTTTCTTTTTTTTTTTTTTTTTTGTAAACAATGATAAAGGTATTACGATCGATTTTTGACCTGTCAGCTGTACTCTTGACGAACTCTCAACTATGTATTTTGCCGATAATAATACGTATATGCGGTTACTGGTTACATTTTTACAAGCCATACGTAAACGTATAATATTTCGTATCATCAACACCGATGGTGAACGAACGTACAGAAATTATGCGTTGATTTAAAAGGCTCTACTTTACGAATCGCGAGGGAATAAGCGACGAAGAGTGTCGTATCGAATGTACGAGTACTTTTTTCGCAAAAATAAAATACGTATCGATATTCGATAACGTTCCTATTAAATATACAAACAAATCGCCAATATTGTTGAAAAAGTTGAACATGTACGCGAGAGCGTGTGCTCTATAATCGAGCGAGAAACGTCGTCGCATGTGTCTGGGGAAAAAAGGGTCGTATGGAATATGAACTTTTCTACATCGGTTTTGACGACGACGTAAATTAAATAGAAAATTGTATTAACGATTCGGCTTTTACTTTTCACTTGTGCGACACATGAAAGGAAGCAAAGCAGAGAGAAAAATTCGTTCTTCTGAAGTCAAGTGGTTTAATAACGAGCCTGTATTATCGTGCAATGCACGCGCCTGTGTACTTTAATAAGGCTTACACGTTGAAGTACATATTTGGAAGCGTAAAAAAAATTATTGAAGTTGGGTAAAAAATCATCAAAACATGAAAAGTTGACCTTTGAATGATACCTTTTTAAGATGCAAGTAGAATTTAAAAAGAAAAAGCATCGCAATGCGATGCTGTTTTAGCCTGATTGTCGTGAAATATTACAATTACGCGACCTGACCCTAATCAATGGTAAAGGTAAGGGGGGGGGGGCGCGGAATTAAAAAGTCGTCACCACCACCAAAAGGCACGTCTAAGACCTATACGAAATTTTAACTTTCTAGCCTTAACTTGGAGGGAAGTTATGCGAGGAACCATCGCAAAAATAACAAAACCCGTTTAAAAAACTACATCTTTCAGGCTGTGAAGGCGTACAATGAGGCTGAAAAATTGAGACCCCCCCCCAAAAGACACATCTAAAACCCCTATAAAAATGTACTTAGCCCATTTTTACTTCCTGGCTTAATTTGGAGAGATGATAGCGGAGGAACAGTCCTGTTTCAAGATCAAAAAGACGAAAACCCTCCATATCTGCCCTCCTAATTTACCTAAGAGGCTGATTTTTGAATATGATATACAACTTTTGATCCTCTATCGATAGGCCTAAAAAGGGGCAATTTTTGAGTTTCTGACCACCCAGCACCCCCTCCCCTAAATTTCGGCATAACTGAATTTCGGCCAAAGATCATCCCCACTCACATATATCTAATCCGCCATCAAACTGAGTCTATTCGCCGAATTGGAGCGATTTTGGTCCGTATCGAGCAAAGTAAATGATTTTAGTCTTCAGGGGAAAAAATGAAAAAAAATAAACATCTGTCTTGGCCAAAAATGGTCGTAATGGTCTTCTCCTGGACCCCAAAACGAATATTGTTCGTATCCCTTCTCTCATCGGCCATACTTTGATGGACTATAATAGCCTGGTTTTCATCGACAATATGACATAAAAATTCAGGCTAAGAATACTTGGTAAGAATTTTCATCAGGGTGCCACTTAATGTGCAGGTAGAAAAACTTTTTCGGTTGTTTCACCGGGGCACCTCCTCAAAGTGTTCATTTTAGGTCCAAACGAACCCCCAAAAAATTTTAGGTCAAAAAAATAATTTTAACCTGTGCCAACGTAACTGAAGTTATAAGGTAGTTGAAAAAAAAAACATACCTCGAATTTTGACTAAACTCACAGAGGTGGTTGACTTTGAGATGAAAATCCACCATATAAAATTTTGTGACTCTACCTCAAAGGGGAGGTGAGGTGAAGCTATAGGACCTCAAAATCCTTTTTTTTTTTTCGAAAATAACAATTTTGAAGTCTCGTAGCTCCCCCCCCCCTTTGAGGTAAGGACATAAAATTTTGTATGGTTGGCTTTCAACTCAAAGTCAACCACCTTCGTGAGTTTAGTCAAAATCCGAAGTATGTTTTTTTCCCACCTACCTTTTAACTTCAGGATCAAGTCGGCACGGGTTGAAATTATTTTTTCAGGCCAGAATTTTTTAGGAGTTCTTTTGGACCCGTAAGAAAAATGTTTAGGACGTTCCTCGATGAAAACGTTCATTTTGAAAAATAAGTAGAATTCTAACTTAACTTTCATTGATTGCAATTTGTTTGCTACGCCTTATAGAGACTTTATTATAAGCTCACTACCAATTCCTCTAATGCAATGTGATGTTGGATGAAATTTTGTACTTTTAATAGTTGTATACAAAGTGTATAGCTCTATCTATTACCTGCGTTTGATCAACTACACGATCGTATCAGCATAAAATTAACGTGTCAACAAAATACATAAAAACGAAAAGTAAAAGCCCTGTGGTAATACGTATAAGTTACTTGATGTCTGAAGAAATATTAATTTTTACATATGTAATATATGTACATATGTATGTATTTCTTTTTAATTTTGTTGTAAGTTTGACGTCTTTGTAATCAACGAGCTACCTTAAACACCGTACATGGGTATTGCATTCAAGGTTAGAATGAAGGTCATATTTTGGAATATACGTCAACTGTATTTTCGTTGGTAATTGTAATCTCTTTCAAAACGAAATCTCGATTTACCGCTGGTTACCAGCAGCTGATCCTGTAAGAGAGTAAGCTGCTGTACAGTGCTAACGTATCAAATACCAGTTCGAAGGTGAAAAAAATATCATGAATTGGAGTTAGAGGTTCGTAAATTCAATCAAATATTTCAAACCACGTGAACGGAAATTTTGATCAACTTCTTTTTATTAGCTTAATTTTATATCTTTATGTCCAATTGTCAATGAAAACAAGACTGTTATGATCTATCGATCAATGGTCGATAAGGGGGAAGGGAGAAGGGCTACCAAAAAAATCCGTTTTGAAGTTCTAGCAGACCTGTACTACTATTTTTGGCAATGTTAAATGATTATTTTTATTTTTATTTTCCTTCAAGACTGAAATCATTTATTCGGTTTAATTACTGGCCAAAATCACTCAAATTCGGCCAATAGGCTCAGTTTAGCGGCAGACTAGATGTACATGAGTGGAGTTGGCCTTGGGTCATAATTCAGTCACGTTCAAATTATATCAAAAATTGTTCGCTTTTGAGCCAATCGATAGATGATTCAAAGTTTTATAACATATTGAAAAAATCAGCTTTTCAGGTCTATGAAGAAGAAGGTTACGAGAGTGGGGGTTCCCCTTTTTGACTTTGAAATATTGCTGTTCGCGCATATCTACTCTCTGAATTGAAGTAGGGGAGGGGGGGGGTAAAATTTGGTGTGTACGTTTCTAAGGGAATTCAGTTGTGCCTTTTTTGGGGGGTTTCGACTTTTCATGCTTATTGCACTCCCTCGCCGCCTCAAAAAAGTGCTTTTACGGATGACTTTTTTCAATTTTTCAGTTCGTTCTACGTATGCTTCCCCTCCAAAATGGAACTAGGAAGTTGAAATTTGGTATATAGATTTAGTAAAGAGTGCTACATACGCGTTCGGTAGATCTCAGCTATTCGTATGAATATCTACCTGAACCGCGCTACCACTGATGAAAAAAAAATAAAACCATCGCCGAGCGCTCCTTTTTCTATTCTAGTATATGAATGAACAATTTTCGTATCTCCTTTACTTTGTAAGAAACACAACGATTAGATGGCAAATATTTCTGGACCAGTGTTTGGGGATGTTGATGAAACATTTTTATGAAAGATATTCAAAACGGTGAGATTGCAAAAATGAAGAAAAAATGGTGCGAACTGTAGGAGTATGTGTAGTGGAATATGTAAAAAGGAAATGGAAAAAATAGTTCGTATTTCGTAAACATTTTGTTAACGTATTTCGTACGTATTTGATACTTGAATTTCACCTTATACGAGATTGCAGGTTTTTCATTTGATCCATATTCCGTACACCCTTTTCAGCGTGCTTCTCTCGACTTGGTAGTTTTTTTTTCGATTGCTTCTCGTATTTTCTATCCATCTAACTCGTATTGACTGGTGAGTTGTTCGAGTTGTGGGTACGTTAGTATGTGTGTGTCTGTATTCATGGTGCCTATTAGGCTTACCTATATCTGTTGTTACCTAGAACTACTACTGTTCGGGTGTTCATTGTATGGTCGATAAGTAAGTACATACAGTGACTCCCAAAAAGATCCGGAAATGAGAGATTTTTTTCTTTGAACATGTTTCTCTACAGTAAGAATTGATGAAATGAAAACGAAAAAAATTACATGTATAAAGTACACCTTCAGTGTCACAGATTCTCAGAAAAAAAATTATTTAATGAAAATTAGCCGCGTCAGAAAATGTTAATGTCAATTCAACAAAAATTTAACACCTCAAAAAGATCCGGAAAGGGGTAAAACTCAGCGTATAGTTCGCAGCTTGCTTATCTTTGTAGGTGACTTATACATATGTAAGTGATGGCTTACATAGGTGACTCATCTATGCATGTGCGTATGTACGTGGCTACGTACACAGTCATTTTACAACAGTTGAGTGTTAAAAGGCTAGTGAAATGTATTTTTACAAAGATGGACAAGTATACATCTTTTGATAAAATTCAAAGATCCAAAGGTAAAAGTGTCGCGGAAATATGTCATATGTTGCAAATGAAACAAAGTACAGTTTATGATATCATCCACCGGTTCGAAAAAGAAGATAGAATTGAGCTGAAACATTCACCTGGACGTTCAAAAATCTTCACACCACAAGAAGAACGGGCTATTGTTTGCAAAGTCAAGGTAAATCCAAAGTTGAGTGCACCCAAAATTGTTACAGAGGTCATGAACGATATGCAGAAAAAAGTTGGACCTGAAACCGTGAGACGTGTCTTGAGAAAATATGAGTTCAATGGACGAGTAGCTAGAAAAAAACCCTATGTAAATTCTAAAAATCGGAAGAAACGCTTAGAATTCGCTCGCGAGTACCTTTTGAAGCCAACAAACTTCTGGGATAATGTCATATTTGCAGACGAAAGTAAATTTAACGTGTTCGGATCGGATGGCAGAGTTATGGTATGGAGAAAAAAAAATGAGGAACTTAAACCAAATAATTTATTACCAACTGTGAAACATGGTGGAGGAAGCTGCATGGTTTGGGGGTGCGTTTCTGCTCGTGGTGTTGGTGAGCTCGTATTTATCGATGGTACATTGAATGCTGCAGGATATCTCGACATTTTAAGAAACAATTTGCGACAGAGTGCTCAAAATTTGGGGATTTTACCTAATTATTCATTTTATCAAGATAATGACCCAAAGCACAAGGCGTATGTTATCCAAGAATGGCTCTTGTATAACTGCCCAAAAGATC